>KQ992512.1:47227-100983 GCA_001598015.1 Dorcoceras hygrometricum | reverse complement strand
CATTGGATGTAGATCCAATGGCTACGGATCAATTCATTCCTAAGGGTTGTGACTATTCACGAAATGCCCCCTGCCTCTTCATACTCTATAAATAGAACCCCCCAATTCTGAATTCAACACACCAGAAATCCAAGCATTTCTAATCTTCTTCACTTCCATATTCTCTCTACATTCATAGTCCAAAAAAGCATCTGAAAGAGTTCGCTGTTCTCGTAATTTGGTGTGCTCCTATTACGAGAAATTCGTCGTTGTATCTTGAGAAACGATTGCCTATAAACCGTAAGCACCTGGGCGGGGCAAAATCGTTTTAAAGAAATAGTGTTCAACACTATCCTCGACGATCAAAAGTCTGCATTCCAATAAAAGTTCCTACAGTTCTTATACAGGATCATAGGTGATTATATATATTCCCTTACCGGTTAATTTAGCACCTTTTGGAATCCCATTCATATACTTTCCTCAAACGTGTATATTTGGCAAGAAATCAATACCTTCACTTTTTATATAATTGTGCTATAAGATTTGACATATAAAGCATGCTCACATTCTTTTTGTCTTCTACTACGTGTGATCCCTGATATCGGTGTGACAATAATTGATTCTAAATAAAGTTTTAAATTTAAACAGTTTTGTCTTTAAACATTTTTCAATAAATTCTATAAAATTGATTGAGGGAATTTTCTTTGTTTAACTTCCAAATCTTGAATCCTACGCATTCGATTGAAATAGAAGGATCGAACAAAATTTATTACACAAAACTTGGACTTGGATTTGTGAGGGGCAATTGTGTTTTCTAGAAATATGGGGCAGTAAATGCTAGTTTACTAATTTAATGGACCACATTCAATTTACAAGCTTTTTCGACGACGTCGTAGTGATGCTGTCAAGTTAGTAACAAGACTGAGCGTTTTCCCAAACCCTTCTCTCTCACGAAATGGCATCTTTCAAGCCATTGGCCGTCGCTGCAAACACTCTCCGATCCCGTCTCAGCCCGTCCCTGAGGATCCGAGGCGGCGGAGGAGGAGGGCCGAGCCGTTGGACCAGTCCAGGCCACGAGGATAAGCCTAAAGGTTACGTATTAAACCGCACGCCGCCGCTACCTGGGGAATCGAGGAAATGGGAGGACTGGGAGCTGCCGTGTTATATCACTAGTTTCCTTACAATCGTCATACTTGGGGTAGGCCTCAACGCCAAACCCGATCTCACGATCGAGACGTGGGCGCATCAGAAAGCCCTTGAGCGGCTCGAATTGGAGTCTTCCCAGCCCGTTGAAGCTGATTGAGAAACCTTCGAATCATTTTTATCGGGTGTGGCTTTGTTTAAACCTTCGTTCCGCAAGAAGCCTGGGCCTTTTATTAAGTTTTGGGGAAATAAGTGTAATTGACTTGCTGTTGCTTCCAGAGTTTGGAATTGTCTTTGATGAATTTGAAGTTCCTTTCTGTGGATATGAATGTCATTTCAGTTTGTTAACTTACTCGAAGTCATAAATGATTTATACATTCGTTACTTATGGCATCTTAGTGATGGTTGAGTGTCAAGGCGATGATTGATGTTCTTTTTGAATTACATTTAGTTTATTATGTGGTTGGTGATTCTGCTTTGCTGCATATTTTTTTCAAGTGCGTCATACTCCATTGATGGCGTACTGACCTCAATTTTGATTACAATGTCACAGAATCGTCTGCTGTTTTATATATATTTGTTTTAATAAATTAGTATGATCTGTAAAAATTAGAGAGACACTAATGCCATGCTGCCACAGCCATTTCTGACATCATAGCTAGATACTCTGGTTATTCTGCGTCTGTTCATCAATGTTTCTCCCGTTTATCCTTGTTAGACTCCGGGAAAGTAGAATTTAGACTTACTGTTCTATACTGAGACAAGGCCATTACTACTGAAAGGTACTTGAATAAAGCTTCTAAAAAGCTGGAAGCATGGCGTCATGGTCAAGCTTCAAGTTTAAATAAGTTTAGTAGATATTGATATTGAAAAAATAATGTTAGTTTTTACTATAATTATAATATTTTCTTAATTAGTCAATTAGTAGATTAAATAACATATAACATAATAGTTCTCTGTAATAATTCTAATTTTCTAGCTCACTGCCAGGTTCTGATTCTGTATCTTCTTCGTTTATGGTGACTTTCATATTGTAAGATACAAACCTAGGTTTTACTTCGATGCCTTCATGGCGTCCTTTTCCTTTTATTATGTCAAATGTTTAGTGTTTAAATAAAATGCAAAAGTTACTTTTATTTGAAATTAAAATTGTATCTGAAAAATTTGCGGATCTTGACCACTTTTTCTTGCTTTTACCTGGATTGAAACATTTTGTTCACACATCGTGCTTAATCTGCGGTTCGGAACACTTGTTATTTAGGCTTTCTCACTTCCATGTACAAATATGATGTATAGTTTTTACTTTTTGGGAAGTGTTAGCTGTATTTTGATTCTAGCTGAATCTCAGAGTCGGATATACTTATTTCTTTGAAGGAGCCATCAATGAATCTCAAAATATTTCACTCTGCGATGTCATAGTATAAGAAAATAAAGTTGCACCTTGGTTAGCACTTTGGCGTTGTAAGCGCTTGATCCTAACAACATATTGATTCATTAGGCATATGGAAGTTTCGGTCTTGTGAGAGCATTATGTGGAGTGACCAAGATATGAAAAAGGGTTTAATATGCCAGCTTAGTCAATAGGCTATTGTATGTTCGGATATATTAGAGTTAAAGATTTATGTTATCTATCCCAATTTCCTACAAATCATTTGAGAAGCTTATTTGGATTACTACAATTTTTGTTGTACTTATCAGGTTATTTGTACCTGTAACAGAATTCAAGGTTGTCCTTCACAAGGTGTATTATGTTTTTTAATGAAATATATGCTAAGATTTTCAGAGATTTTTTATTCTCATAGGTTCTGTACTACCTTTATTTTTTGATGTTATCATAGGGTCTATGCTTCTAGGTTATTGGGATATTAGGTTCCTGTGTTGGGACGATCATTTAGTTTTCATCCAAATGCTGACTGAATGGCAGCTGTGGGAAGGTTCATCTTCTCTGATTCTCCTTGCTACGGCTCCTAGGTTTCCCTTGTTGTAGTTGGCGTTTGTTTGTCTTTGCTGATAGGAATATGTTGGCTGAGAATAATAAATTTAGCCAGTTACCCATAACTATGTGATGGCACAGCATTTGCTACTGATGCTTTCCCCTTCTGGTTGTATCTGGTTCCCCTGTTAAGCCATGGTGTGCCTACGTTAGAGTAAGGCCTCACTTGTTGAAGGTCAGCGAAGGTGTGGGAAGCCGTGGAATATACTTTCAGGTGAGCGATGAACCACCCTTGAATCACGAATGATTATTGTGGGATTAGCTTTTGTTGAAGACATTTAGACCCTTGAGAAGAAAATTAAGATGATTTCGTTTTATTTTACTATGGTATTTGTAGTTTCAACTTGACCGGTTAAACCGGTCAAAACCGGTTAAACCGGTTCGACCGGTTAGACCGGGAACCGGCCACTGGTCCGGTCCGGACTATATATAATAACCGTTTGACCGGTTAAACCGGTCAAACCCGGTCAAAAACCGGTCTAACCGGCCTTGAACCGGCTGAACCGGTCACAAACCGGTTCTGTACTAATTGTTGCTGCAATTGCTAATGGCAAATTTCTGCTGCCCCATTGAAACGGAGCGTCGCACCTTAAACCAAGGCCAGCTCAATCAAGCCAGAGTATGGGTTTCTTCAGTGGCAAATTTTTCATTTTTTTCCTCTCTGATGAATATTATTTTTATTACATCCATTGAATCTTATACTACGTATATATTGATTGCAGGAAATTGCTGTTGAGATAGTTAAAAATAAAGAACTCGACGAAGTAACTGCCTTATTCAATGAGGTGCATCGTCTTATAACCCTATTTTATGTTTCTTGAAGTATATAAATCTACTTAATGTTAATTATTATTTTTCATTAAACTTAAGATCATTTTACGTAGGAGTTGAAGCCGGCGATGAAAGGGACAGTGGTTTCCGACCTAAATCCGACGAACAAGGCGGCAGAGGATGGCCGGGAATCCTTCATCAAGACATTTTGCCAATGTTCATGCTCTAGGGCAATAATAGATGACGAGTCTCCTGATCAATGCAGAATCAACCACCCCAATTCGGGCCCCTTTTGAATTTTTTTAAGTTTGTAATTGTTGATGCTAACAAATAACATGTTTTTTAATTTTTATAAGATAGATGTGTCGTGTGACATAATTTTTAAATTTAAAGTATATTATTCATTATATTATATTAATATTTATTATTAAACTATAATCCGGTTCGACCGTTCGGTTGAACCGGTTGGACCGTTTTTAATAGCTAGACCGGTTCGGTTACCGGTCCGGTTATGAAAACACTTTCAAGCTCGGTAGCTACTACTTATTTGCAATGATTATTTTGTTGTGGGCAAATTTTGTATTCTAACATTTATTTATATTTATGTATTAAATTCATATTTTCAAATAATTTTTATTATTTATTCAGTTTGTCAAACAATTAATTTTATTCATTTAAATATTTAATTCGCTTACTTTACATTCATTATTATAATAATTAAACGTTAAACATAAGAAAATAAATTTTTTGTGACAAACATTATTATTGCTAACACGGACAGATGTTTAAATTTTCTTCTATTATATGAAAGTTGTGTGAAGTTGTCATTATCCTATTTTAAGAAAGATTTTTCATTTTTTAACAACAGAATCATTTGATCCGCATGATTATTGTTGATTTTCTATTTTAGAAAAAAAAATCAGAAACTTTAAATATGGTGTTTAGTTTCTTCAAATTGTCATTTCTGAAATTTTTAATAAAGTAATTATGTAAAAAAAATACTGTAAAAACAGGCTACGTGAGCATGGTGGGCTGTATGACTTTTTCATTTTAATTTTGGGCCTTTTCGGTCTTTTGTTGTACAGCCAATTTAAAATATGAAATATGGGTCTTTTCGGTTCATCGGCTATTCCATCTAGGCCACATGAAATCTGGGTCTTATTGGCAGTAAGCTGGGCTAGCCAATTTCGTTATGGACTTTTGAAATCAGTCCTACCGGCGTTCAGGGGAGATTTTCGTCACATATCGTGATATCGGAGATTGAGGTACACTGTACTTTGAATCGTGGGAATGGGAAAGAAAAGAAAAGCTACGGTTGAAACTCCGGAAGAAGTAAATTGCGATGACGAAGAAGTTAATGAAAATCTCCGGGCGTCGTCTTCCTCAAATCAAAATAGCTTGTACGAGGTTTGTCGTTTGTATTTTTGTTGTTTCATTTCTGTTGCCTTCATTTTTTCTAAACTAGGACATAAAAATGAAATGATTTACTATTTGAAGTTCAAAACCTCTGGTTGTAAACACAAAGAGCAGTAAATTCTAATTCAGTGTAGATTAAGCAGGCAGTTTGGCTTTACCGAGTTGTATAATATGCCGAAATGGTGGCCATAGTGATACACATTGCTGGTGGAACTCTACTACCATGTATGCTAATTACTGCAAGCGTTTTTTGCATCACATGTTTGGCTATGCTCAGTCCGTGTGAAAGAATGTACCTTGTTCCTGAGTATCTATTTGGGTGACAGGAAACTGAGTAATGTCAACTAAATATGCTCATCTGTCATAAGTTTAGAATTTGCCTAATTTAGTTGACTTCCATTTCTGAAAACTTGTACATTTGTATGAATAGAGGTTTCCAGAAGATAGGTAAAAGCTTGTAAGATGATAACGTCTCCATGATGTTCAAAGAATGAAACAGATAGATATTTGAAGCATATAAAAAAATGTATCTCAACAGTGAGCGAACATGGAATATTGGGTCGCACTCTGAGTACATGTGGACAAAAGAAACTTTCATTAGTTAATATTCATTTGGTTGACAGCCTGTAATATCCTGGGTTTATAATCATGTAATATTATTGTGTTGGATTTGGTACCAAATATGGGTTATTATTAGTTTGCTTGGGTCACTGAAATGCAGATTTTCTAGAGAACAAAAAATAAACTCTTGTAACTAAGTTAAAGTCTCTCCACTTTTGAGGTTTGGTAGCTCCACAAACCGCATTATACATGGTTTTGTTTAATCATCTGACAATACTTTGCACTAAAAAGAGTAGATGGTTTATTTGTTTTTTCCAAGATACTTAGGGTGGATAAAGCTGCATCGCAGCAGGAAATAAAGAAAGCATATTATAAGTTGGCTTTGAGACTGCATCCTGATAAAAATCCCGATGATGAGGTAAATCTATAATTTCAAGGTGCTGATGGTTGCCGTATCCCATATCTTGTGTTTTAAACCTAATTTTGGTTATTCAAGTTTCTTTATGCAGGAGGCCAAGGAAAAATTCCAGCAGTTGCAGAAGGTTATCTCAATTATTGGGGATGAGGAGAAACGGGCAGTGTATGACCAGACTGGTTGTGTTGATGATGCTGTAAGTCATGATCCATATATGCTGTTATTTCAGTTATTTGTTAATATATTGATGTTGGTATCTTTTAAGATATTTAATAAAGTCTGCACATTTGAAGCCTCTGGTAAGTTCATCCCATTTTATGGTCGCATTATGTTTTCCTGTGGAACAAATAAATTATGCTGCCATTCTAAGAGTGAATGGTATTACTGTTTTGGTGTTGAATTTTAACATAGAGCATTCATTTGACCAATGGATTTTAATGCCCCATTACCCATAACAGGACTTGGTACGAGATGCCATCCAAAGTCTGCAGACATTTTTCCGATCCATGTATAAGAAGGTTGATGGCTAATGTTATTTCTTGTTTTGTAGCTTTTGTTTTGATTCTATTGCTTTTGTTTTTTCACACTGAACTGGGTGCATTTATTGCTTTCAGATCTCTGAAGCAGATATTGAAGAGTTTGAGGCAAATTATAGAGGCTCTTATTCAGAAAAGCATGATTTGCTGAAGCTATTCAAAGAATGCAAGGGCAACATGGACAGGTTTTCTGTACTGGGACAGCTGGAATGCCTTCTGTTGTCATTCGTGTGATTTGTGTTTGCCCATTCATTATTTATCTGTTTTTGTCATGTAGGTTATTTTGCCGCATGCTTTGCTCTGATGCTAAGCTAGATTCTCACAGATTAAGGATATGATCGATGAAGCTATTTCTGCAGGTTAGATTTATCACAATGACTACTCCCATACTTGAGACGTTATTTGCAAATTGCGTGACTAATGGAATGGTGCAGAAATGCTGGTTCTGCTATAATGTTCAATATTTTTTTGGTTGCTAAAAGGGGACCTCTTACCATAGCATTGACGTTTTACTTTTTCTCTCATCTTTACCCTTGAACTATTTACTTTACACAAGTTCGCTAGCATGTATTCATACTCTTTTGCATGCAGTCACGCTCTTTCATTGACATATACATGCGTTTCATAGGGGAAATAGAGTCAACCAAAGCGTACAAGAAATGGGCTAAGCAGGTGTCCAAAACCAAACACAGGTCCATTTAGACAGAAAGAAGTGGGTCGAATTCTACTTTCTCAAGAACCTGCACTGAATTAGTTAATCGCAAATTAAAGATTTTTGAACACCTCTTGACCCTCTTCCAGGTCGAAGGAAAGCTCAGTAGATTTGTATGCTATAATTGCTCAAAGGCAAAACGAAAGGCGAAGCAAGATCGATACAATGTTCTCAAATCTTGTCCACAAATACGGCGGAGTAGATGCTGTTCCAGAACCCAGTGAAGAAGAATTCGAAGCTGCTCGAAGAAAACTCAATAACCAGAAGAAATCCAAACAAAAGTAGTGGCAGTTTAGGGTCCTTTATATTCTGCCTTTACTTCTGTTAAAAGTTTAGATAATCAAATTTTCCCTCTATTTTAGTTCAAGTGGTCCGGAACTACTCTAAAATAAGAAGTGGCCCGGAAACTTGTCTCTCAATTAGTTGGTGCCTTCAGAGTTTCCTTGCTTTCCATGTCATAAAGTTTGCCATTCTACGCACGAGGGCTGGAGTCAAGATCTGAGATTAGAGATATTAAATTTCAGATTATGGCCAGAAATCTAATCTGTCATACTGACTAAAGGTTGAAATAGAGGGTTTATTAATAGTTTCTTTTTTCTATATAGATAACTTTTTCATATCGGCACCAGTCATCTTTGACCCGTGTCGAGCTATTTTTTTCTTACGATCGTGTTGAAAATGATGCATCTTGGAGGACCTCAAAATTTAATCCATTAATGGCGTCGCGTTGTGCTGGCCATTTGGTCGGCTGCAAATTTCATATTTGCCTCGTGAATGCGACAATACACCAATCAATATGAAGAGATTCATTTAGGTATACAATAGTGATTGAACATTCAAATTTTCAAATTAGGTTTTGAACACTCAATTCACGGGACAAGATATCTTTATTAAGAGAATCTCGAAGATTGCGGTGAACACTTTCGTACAGAATTGGGTGGGTTCAATTCAAAAAATAATACCTTTAATTTTATTTATTTTTGTGGGTTGAGAAGATTTTTAAAATCACTCATCAGTCATCTGCATCTAAATATACAAGGAAGTAATTTACCATTTGAAAATTTAGATCTTTAAAATATTTTGTTGTTCGATAATTGACTCGCTATTAATGTATACTTATGATCATATTATAGTTTTCCTTGCAAATAAATAAATAATTAAAAACAACACGATTGGCCCGGTGATGTCTACCTACCTACCTATTCCTACCGACAGTTTTATGGACTCGGACTCCTTTAACTATTATTTTTCTTTGCCCAGACAAAACTCACTTGTCAAATAATATAATAAATAATAAAAATGGCCAGTTATCCAACTACCGTTCTGAGGACTTGTGTCCCACTAAATTCTCTCTGATCCGGTTTTATTTTCTAGATTTATGTATAACACAAACTGAAGAAACATTTGGAAATCACTAGTCAAATGGAAGCAAGAAACATATGAAATATCAAGATTCTGAATTCATCTCATGTTTTCCAATGAACTCAGCCCCCAACATTAGTTTTCAATTTACTGATTTATCTTTTAAAAACAGAAATAGAACCAAATTAAATATAAATATGAATTGATGATATTATCTTAACTAAGATAAATACTAATTAGTAAAATTTGAAAAGCAAACTTAAAAACTATGAACAAGGTATCTAATTTTGCTGGTTAAAATAATTTTGTTTGTTTTCTAAGTCAAATATGATCATGTTGCACTAATTTTTTATCTCTAGATAATTGACGTTAGACGGAAGGTTAATCATGTTATGGAATATGTGAAAGTTGAAACACAGCATAGAATATGTTTCTAACTCGAGATAGCAAGTGGGTTGACGTGGCCGGGTTTGGTATTCTCATCCACCCCCTCGGAGATTTTTTTTTTCCCTATTTGTAGCGTTCAGTATGGGGATGGGATCCTCGACCCCGATTCATATATATATATATATATATATATATATTATTTCTTTTTACTGACTTTTGCAACCCAGAATTCATATCATACGACTTCAGCAGCCACATAATATTAATTAGTTAATTAAGTAATTAATAACGCGTGGTGTGGAATATATGCACCAGTCAGTAATAAATCGATTGATTTTGGTTAGTGGTGGGGTAAGGTTGATCCACAACCCTTCGAAGAGTGATTAATATTATCTTAAACTTTAATATTATCAAATTATAAAGCTAACTAGAAATAATAAGATGGTTAGCCGATGGCTTGTAGGCTTGTGGTGAATATTTCAAATCTGAGATGAGACCGAAATTTAATAATATCCTCCCCCCAGTTTAAGAAGTTTTAGTAACAAACTCTTCAATTTGAATGAATGGATCATTTAGTAACCAGATACGGAACGATAGTGTTTTTTGATATAATATATGTAAGAAAAAATGTTTAATTTGATTGTAGATTTTTTTTTTTAATTTTTGAAGACGTTATGAAATTAATAATATAATAAAAATATATATGAGGGGGCAAAACGTGAATTACGAGTGGAATCTATTGAGAGCGAGAAGAAATTGAAATAGCATGAGTGGACAACGACTCAGAATCAAGTGGAGCAAACGTAATGTCCTGAGGTACTACTATGTTAATAAGGATGGCTGGAGCCCACTAGCCATTTGTAATCTACCGGTGTCATGTCAATATGAAATCCAAAGGTTTGATGAAATTTCAGTAATCATAAATCAAAATCAAATTGAGTGAATTATTGAAATAATTATGCTGATTGGTTTTAAGAAAATAAAATTAAATGAACCACCCGAACTAAATTTATTTAGTAACCTGATTTCATTTAAGCAATCTTGTCACCCCTATACTTTAATGATGGATATCTTTATATATATATATATACATATATATATGTGGGTGTGCATGTGTGTGTATGTATACTTTCGGGCCTGTGGGACTGTGACTTCTTCAAAAGTATGTTTTTAATCTCGTGACGGGTTTCATGATGATTCTTCAAATGCAAGGAAAAACATTCGGGGCATCTAATTTTTTCAACTCCTCCATTGTACATTTCAATCCTTCCTATATCTGGCATGGCATGTAATTGATTAATTTGACTTTGTGTTTCCCACTTTTTATTGAATCACAGCATGTATAATTAACGTTCTTTATTATCATAAATGCTTTTGTGTAGCTAAACCTAAGCCCCCCCACCCCATCAATGGTGCTTAATGACCCCCTTAAGTGTAGTACTTGACAGTATCTTGCCCCCGTTGAAAGACCTGAAACCCCTGCCCCCCAAATATTTACACGAGCAAAAGTTATAACCTGCTGCCATAAGTGTGGTCTGACGCTTTCACGGCTTTAATTTTTTAAGGCGTTTCAGAGTGGTATAATGCGTTAACTAATTCCGTGACCAAACTTTGAAGTAGTCTTCCGCTTGAAGCTGCAACTGAAAATCCAGGGATTTGCCTTTTCTTGGTTTCTTGTGGAGGGTATACAGTGGAATCTACAGTTTCTTGCTCGAGTGGGCCAGGTGAGTTATTGCATTAACTGATCTATATGGTCTAAAGACTGAATCTTTAGCTGAAACGAGAGAGACCCACTTGAGTTTTTTTGCTCTGCAGGGATTGATGGAGGGGGAATATGGTGATACTAAGAGCAAGATGGAAGATTATGAAGGAATTGAGCAAATTGGGAGGGGTTCTTTTGGCGCAGCGTTCCTTGTGCTCCACAAAACTGAGAAAAAGAAGTAATGCGTCCATGCATAAAATTTTTATCTTTGACTTTTGTAGCGGTTGTTTTCTTGTCTATGTCGGTTTGCTCATCCTCGGCAGCGTAAATCGGAAATTGCCGAGCTGAGGGGCATTATTTAACGGCATAATGCTCGGTTCAATTTACAGATTGTCCGAATATTTTTCGGAACGGCTATAGAATTTTTGGTGTGAATTTTGTTCTGAATGATGAATTTGTTTAAAAAAATGATTACTAAAGTATTAGAGTGCAGGTGTCTTAAATTTTCAGTGCTGTTTTCATAAACATGTAATGTTTGAGAAAGTGTATTATTTCCCCTGAAAGTAATTGTTTTATTTCCAATGTGGTAATATGTAAGACAACTGAATTACCCAAGTCTGTTCTATGAGAGTTTGAATCCGCTCCTTTCACTGACCATTATTGGTTTGGCCTCATTATTGATTTGCTTATTTATATATTTTCAGTTTAATGATGCCAACATTATCTTTGGTAGGTACGTGCTGAAGAAAATTCGTCTCTCGAAGGTGGCAGAGAAGTCCAAGTGTACTGCAAATCAGGAGGTTCATTCATACTTTTTAGTTAGTTTCTATGCCAAAACATGGTGTCATAATCGAAGCATTTTTTGTTTCAATTTTTACGCTCTTGCACTTGATTTGAATCTGTATCTTAATGAGGTCTATATGTCAATGTCTTCCATTTGGAGCTGAAAATTTACTTACTATTATTTGTAGCCATCTGCCTTTTTAACTATGTGCTTTTTTTTATTCTGATTTTGATAATGGAGCTTTTTGACATCTTTAATTCCCACTTTGTACAAGTTCTGTTTTCCAATTCAATACACGAGCTAATCAGTATATTGTCCATAGTAATGACTGTACGTACCTATGTATTTTATAAGCCTAGAATGTCTTAACACGTCAAGCTAGAAGGCCTTAATACATCTAAATTATGGAAAAAATTTGCTGATTCACGAGCTGTCAGTTATAGGAATATTTTAGTCTACATCGATTTACTGTTTGCAACTTTCCCTTGGGCATGTATATGCTTTGAATTTGGATAAGAAGAATGTTTAACCGATTTAAGGAATGTATTATTAACATGAGTTACATGATATTTTACATGGAAAGTGTTTGGCATTGAGAAAATCCATATCTGCCAAACAGCATACCTCGTGATCTCATTTGTTCCTATTTTTTGTATATATTTCTTGTGCGATGCATGACCGATGTAAGTAATGGTTACAAAGTTTTCTTATTTTGCAATGGAAAATAATAATTTTCATGACTTTGACACAGATTAATGTGATAGTGAAATTGCAACATCCATACATCTTGGAGTACAAAAATGCTTGGTTGGATAAGGTAATTTTTTTTTCAATTATTGATGTCCACTTGAGATCTTCCTCAAATTTCCTTTCGATTTTGTAAAGGTCCGTGTGTTTAGTCTGAACTTGATTTGAAGTACACTATTTGTTTTCACTTTATTTTTTCCATCCAGGGGAATTGCATTTGCATTGTCACCGACTATTGTGAAGTTGGGAACATGTAAGTGATTCTTCAGGTTTATATGCATTAGGACCTTGCTCGCTGTGTACCAAAAAATTCCTCTCGGTTTCATTTACAAAGAAAGTTGTGCTATTTTCTGGAAATGATATTTGAAATTTTCGTCACCTAACGTATTTGTATGATGGAGAGGAGATAAAATGTCAAGAAAATTGTATAAGTATTCTACAGGATCAAACCTATGGACTTAAGGAATGATATAAAAAGAGGGAGAGAAAAATAAATTCATATTAATTCATTTCGGCCAATTGAACCTTCTCGAACGGTTTCTTTTTAAGAGCCAAAAGTATTTGTTCCAAAACAAAAGATACCGAGAAGAATAAAAGTTGACACCAAATCCTATCATGCCATGTCTTTCTTGCGCTTTTCTTCTTTAGATTTTCCTGGTTTTCTTGTATTGTGTGGGTAGCTTCTCTATCACAATATTTTTGTTGCTCAGGTCGGAGAAAATTAGGATGGCCAGAGGAGCATACTTTCCAGAGGAGGTAATCTATTTGTTATTCTCGTAAAAGCAGGCTTCTATCTGAATGGAATAGCTTGACCTTATTGTCGTTCTTATATTTGCTTTTTCAGAAACTTTGCAAATGGCTAACTCAGATGTTATTAGCTATTGACTATCTTCACTCCCATCGTGTCCCTCACAGGAATCTAAAGGTTTATTCCATTATTGCTGTGCCATTTAAGTATGAGTTATTGGCAATCATTTCTTACATGATTTGCTTTGTTTACAGCTGTCTAACATTTTCATTACTAAGGAAAATGATATCCGTCTCGGTAATCCATTCGAAACAAGTCTTTCAAATTACTTGGTTCTTGTACTCGTTTCTAGAATGTTCTTATGTTTAGTCAACTTCATGTAATTTCAGGTGATTTTGGATTAGGGAAACTTCTTGATGAGGAAGGCCTCGCCTCTACGGTATGAAATATATGATTTCCAACTTTTAGAATTTATATTTGTATAGAAAACAGTATTACTTTGAATTTTCTATGGCATAGAAATAGTGCACAAGACAGCTTACTGAAGAGAAGAAATATCCATGGTGATTATGGTGAAAATCATAAGTTGAATATTACTCATTTCTAGTGTCACATTCAAACTCGAGTTTGATCGCTTTCACATTTGATCTTGATATTGAGTAAATATCCAAAAGATGATTTAGCTTGAGATCTAATTTGTTTTGTACTTTTATAATGAGTATAAGTATATTAAGTTACAGACCGATCTATAAGCTATTTTGAACTTGCCTAAAATTTCTATAGAACATGATTGAACCCTCGAACCAAGTTCTGTATTTGCAAGTAAAAGATTATATATTTGATCTAGCCTTTGGCAAACTTGATTCATTTACATCCTAAGGTGGCAAAAGAACTGATATGATGTTATGTCTAGCTCCTTGGTGAAATGTCCTCTGCAAAGGAGGAAAAGATTGGAATTATACCCACACTTGCATATAGAGGTTTGAGGAAGGGCTGCAGATATTCTGAAGGTCAAAACTAAAAGGGGCTAGTGGATCTCATTGCATTTCTTTCAGTTTTTTTTTCTAAAGTAATCGAGGAAACAACATCTCACCTACCAAAAATATTCGTGGATTTGATCTATAATAAATAGCTATATACGGTAGATATAACTCCAAAATTTCGTAAAGCACTAACAAACCAATAAATGGTCGGAAAAGAGAAGAAAATATCTAGTGTATGAAGAGAGAAGTGTTGGGCTTTTGTGTTATACTTGTTGTATTGTACATCCTTTGTGCAATATGTGTAACTTCTGCCTCTAATACTAGGTTGTTGGGAAACCCAACTACATGTGCCCGGAGCTTCTTACAGATAATATGCCATATGGCTATAAATCAGATATATGGTCGCTAGGTAAATCAAACTTCGAGAATCTGAAATGCTTGCAATGTTTTTCTTAATGCTTGAAGTATCATTTTCTTGTTTCTTAGGCTGCTGCATGTTTGAGATTGCTGCCCACCAACAAGCATTTAAGGCACCGGTAAGTTGGAAGCTTCTGTTTCCGTACTACCAAATCCACTACAACTTTAGTTTCACAAATTACTAAACCGGAACTGAATAAATTAGGATATGGCTGGACTTGTCAACAAGATCAATAAATGTTTGCTCTCTCCATTTCCTCATATATATTCTTCGACTCTGTAAGCATATTTCCAATTTGTTTTGTTGTTTTGTTTATATGTTAATATAAGTAAGAAGCAGTGGATTGACATTTAATGGGGACTTTTTGTCAGAAAACAAATCATTAAGAGCATGCTAAGGAAGTGTCCCGAACATAGGCCAACGGTAAATTTTTCCCTTCACTTTGGCATGTGAATAAATTTACATTCGATTGATTTCTTTTCTTCCATCATAGGCTGCCGAATTGTTGCGGCATCCCCATTTGAAACCGTTCTTGCTTCGATGTCGGAACCTACCTACTGTGTTTCTTCCTGTAAAGTCTCCATCGCCTAACAGCACAAAGGAGAAAACAAGCAAACCATCACCTAGCAATTCTAGCGGTGGAAAAGGTGACAGAGAAACAGAGATGAAACTGAAACAGAAGGAACTGCTTCCATTGTTTGACGAAAACATTGATATGCAGGATCTGAATTTACTGGATGGTGATGTTTTGATTGAAGACAAACTCGAAACTAAAAGGGTTGACCCCACGAGCTATTCAGGGAAGATTTCTCATGATAGCGAGGATTCAAAAAGTGGGGGTACAAGTTGTGAGACGACCGCTTGCAGTGAGGACGATCATGAGAGTCTTGAATCTTCGGTGCCACACAAGGAGAATTTCAACTTGGAGGTTGCATCAGTCTTTGAACAAAAAAAGGAAAATTCTCCCAAGGACATGAAAAATGAAGATACTGACGGAAAGAGGCTCTGCAGTCCCCAAGTCACGGAAATTAGAGAAAAACAGGATGAAGATGCAATTCTTGCAAAGTTTAATAAAATAATAACGCAAGATACTATTTGCAGTGATGAACTTGCATCTGCTTGTGAGGAAGTTGTCTTGTTAACAAAAGAAACTGTAACATCCAAAGTTGATAAGGATATGGCTGAAACTGAAAGTGAGAGCTCAAGGGATTCAAGCCAAAGCGACAAAGGAGATATCCATCCAATGAATCGAGAATCAAATGATGAGATCAAAACTGATTTGGGGAATTGTGGCAACGTGAGAGAAAATGCTTTAGAGTCGCTTCTTGAATTGTGTGCACGACTGCTGAAACAGGACAAGCTCGATGAGCTTACCGGTGTACTAAAAGCATTCGGAGACGAGGCCGTATCTTCCAGAGAGACAGCAATCTGGCTGACAAAGAGCTTGATCAATGCACAAAAGGTTGCCAAGGAATCCTAGTTTTCAAGATTCCATCTGGAAGATTTTTTTTTTAAATCTTTAGAGATGTGGTGTTTAATTGCGTGTGAATGTATTATTTGATTGGGTAGAGATTAGTCCTGGATTGGATGCTGAGGATTGTGTTTATATGCGCACATGTTTGAATGTGTTTTTTCCTCCCATTTATGCGTGTGTGATTTTATTTTTTATTTTTATTTTTTTTTTCATTTTTGGTTTTTGGTTTAGCGAAAACAGTTGTAGTTCTCATATGCCCCACAGATATACTGTAGTTTCCCTCATTGAAATGTTTGCTAGAAGGATTTTGAATTGGTTGTAGGGAAAGTAGAAGATTGGATAGGCTTACAAGTTTGCTCCACCTTCAACTTTTTATAAAAAGGGTATCACCAAAATCATATGTATAATTAGATACTAAAATCTATGATGCAATAACTTCATTTCACTCTTAAATATAATTGTTAGGCAACATCAATCAAATCCAATATGAATCGGCGATTATCTATCATTCACTATATATGACGAGGCAACGGATAGCAGAACAATTGTGATGCGAGGTGCCTGGGCTGGCCCACAGTGATAGTGGGCTGGGTCGAGGGCCAAAACAATCCAGGACTTGTAAGTAATTGAAGGCCCAGCCTAGCTCATTTAGCATGGCATTGGGCGGACTTAATTGGAATTAGGAACTGGTCATCGAGATCAAACCTCCGAACTCACCTTCGATTTTTCCTCGTCGCTGAGTTTGACTGTTTTTTGCAGAATCGAGCGAAATGGTTCTCTGCTCTCCATGAAGCCCTTCACAAAGCACAATGCTGGGTTGAGTTCGGTGTTCCAGATTCGATTTCTCAGGTGATAGAATAAATAAATATCTTGGAATGCATTTGAAATGATTTCCTTTTTCTTTCCTTCGTTATCTTATTTCTTTATTATGATTATATTTTTCAGTTGTAACCCTTCGTCAGCTGCCCTTATTGCCATAAAAGATCTGTGCTTTATCCTTTGATGTTTGCATTTCCTTGTACGAGGTAGTTTTAGACAAGTTTTTAGTTGCCAGCAGTTCGAAAATGGGTGGTTCGATAATCCCTTGTTTTCTTTATCGATCATTGCATTCCTTCTGTTTGTAAAAGTGATTTTGATCATTTCATTCTTTATCTATGGACTCCAATTCTATTTCTAATGGTGTGTGACAGTAAAGAAAGTTGATTGACATGAGTCAACCATCAGTGGTTTTAGCCACAGCAAGCTATGATCACACAATTAGATTCTGGGAGGCTAAAAGTGGGCGTTGCTACAGGACTATCCAATATCCTGAATCTGTATGCCTCCAAAATCTCACATAAGTTTCGAATTTTAGTTTGTTATGTTTACGTCTCTCTTTGCAGTCTCTGAATCTGTATGGCCCAAAATGTATCAGCCTTTTGGGTTTCATTTTAGGTTTGCTATTTTTCTGTTTCCTATTGTTTAGCAAGTTCCTGTGCTTTTTTATGTTTGTTTTGTGGCCCATAGCCGCTTTCAAGAATGCAGTTTCCCATGGCCAAGGCTTGTTTTAGGACCAAAAAAAAGTTACGTGCCATTATTTAGATTTTGTTTACAGAACCTATGTCTTAGGTTTTTAATCTTTTTGACTGAATTTAAAAAATCCTTTCACATCTGACTGTCTTAGATTTTTTGCCCTCTACATCAAAATTTTAGTTCTATTGGTATTTCAAGTCCCTAATAGTGATGCAACTGTTTGGTGTAATGCATTGAGCTGTTAGTATTTGGCTCGAAGCTTTCACTCTACAGAAGGTCTGGCAGAAGTGAATTTACTTTCTGTTCCCGTGCCTCTTCGAATGTTTTCAACACAGCTTTGCATAGTCACTGATGATAGCAGAAATTTATATTCATTTCTCTGTAGCAAGTTAACAGGCTCGAGATTACACCTGATAAGTGCGGACTAGCAGCAGCCGGGAATCCTCATATACGATTATTTGATGTTAACTCGAACAGTCCTCAGCCAGTATGCCATCTCATTTTGCTTATTCTAATATACTCTGCATTTTCGGTGACAAGATTATAACGCCCCAAGCTTTGTCTTCATTTTATCTGCCAAAACTTGTGCTTGTGTCAGGTAATGAGCTATGATTCTCACACTAATAATGTGATGGCAGTTGGATTTCAGTGTGATGGAAATTGGATGTATTCAGGTTCTGAAGATGGCACTGTAAAGATCTGGGACTTGAGGTATGAGAAGTTTCTTTAATACATGACTAGTCAGATTCTTTAGTTTTTGTCCCTTTCCTGCCTATCTTCAAGGAGAGTCTGTTGATATTGAACTTCTTCGTTTAGATTAATTCT
Source organism: Dorcoceras hygrometricum (assembly GCA_001598015.1). Classification (NCBI taxonomy): domain Eukaryota; kingdom Viridiplantae; phylum Streptophyta; class Magnoliopsida; order Lamiales; family Gesneriaceae; genus Dorcoceras; species Dorcoceras hygrometricum. The sequence goes on along the minus strand of KQ992512.1, from coordinate 82,515 downwards.
CATGGGTCCCCTTTCATTCTGTGCATAGGGCACCGGGTTGCCAGAGAGAATATGAAAGCCGTGCAGCAGTTAATACTGTTGTCTTGCACCCAAATCAGGTGTGTGATGAAATTGTTTGTCAGTCAATGAGGTCTCTTACTGAAAGTTGAACTATTTGAGGTATGTAGGAGTGTAAGTTAGGTTGACAATGACCAAAAAAAATCATTTGAATGATGACGGTGAATTATTGATTTTTAGCTTATTAATCTTCTGATCTGTTATTGGTCATAGAAAATCACAAATGGATAATAGAATGGACCATGACATAGAGGTTTTGATCCAATATTTCTTGATGAAAGCCAATTTTTTTGTGAAATAACTTATTATGTAAAAGAACTTAAAATCTGTCCATTACAAAGCTGTGATGGGAGATATCTAACTGATCCCTGATTCCACAATGTCAATCTATCATCTGTTATCTTTCCTTTTTATCATGAACACGTCTTGTTTTTTTTTTTTTTTAGGTTTTCAAGGAGAATTTAAATGTCCTATGATGTTCTTTTGCCTTTTCCTCTCCTGGTGATTTGCAGACTGAACTGATATCTGGGGACCAAAATGGCAACATCCGTGTATGGGATTTGAGAGCGAATTCTTGCAGCTGTGAGTTGGTATGTGGTTTACCACAATCTTTTTATTGTTTCATTCTCAAATCTTACCTCCACCCCTCTTGTCCGAAAGTACGAAATTTTACCATTTAAGTTCAGGCTCGATTATCCTAAGACATCAAATTTGTTGGCAGAAAGAATCTGGAAAGTCCTTATGTGATGAAGATATAGTTTCAGTAAGGTGGTTTAGAATATGGAAATGATTGATCTGGCAGGTTGAATCACTGTGCCAGATGCTTGTTGGAAATTATTTAATGTTTGAAATATTATTCAAAATTGTTCTTAGTCATTTTGAAACCATGTATGAGTTTTGAACCTACCATTGCCTTGGATTATTTAATAATATTTACTGTTATATATTATTTTGTGTGTGGCTGGTTTTAAGACACGGAACACCAGGAAAAAAAATACGGGCTTTGTTGCTAACAAATTTAGATAAACAATTTTTACTGTCCATTTACCTGTGTTATTTTGTGGATAACCCAATCTTTTAACATTCACAAACCGAAGTTTTTTAGTGCAACTGTAATAGCTGGACTTGACATATTTTTAGGTTCCAGAAGTGGATACAGCAGTACGATCCTTGACAGTAATGTGGGATGGAAGTCTGATAGTTGCTGCAAACAATCGTGGGACGTGCTATGTATGGCGATTGTTGCAAGGGACCCAAGTGAGACAGCCATGAACAAATATATTGTTTACTTTTTGTGCTTTGCATTTGATGGCTTAGTAACCATTGAGTTGATTAATCTTATTGCAGACTATGACCAATTTCGAGCCATTGCATAAATTGCAGGCTCACGATGGGTATATTCTTAAATGTCTCCTCTCTCCCGAATTATGTGAACCTAACCGGTTAGAATCCATGACCTTTCTATCATCTCAAAACTGCCTGCAAATACATCTGGGCATCTATTCAAATATTTCTCCATAATTCTAGGGTCAGGACTATATTGTCTCGGATTTATACTGAGAATGATTACTTTTAGGTACCTGGCTACTGCGTCTTCTGACCATACGGTCAAAATATGGAATGTAGATGGTTTTGCATTGGAAAAAACTCTAACAGGTACACATTTGGTCCGTTTAGCCAAACTATATATATATTTGCTTGTTTTAAATCATGTTAATCATATCTTGATGTTATTTGCTGAAACATTTATGCTACTCCTACTTTGTAGGACATCAGCGCTGGGTTTGGGACTGTGTTTTCTCTGTTGATGGAGCTTTTCTTATAACAGGTATATCAAAATTTCTTCCGTGAAACGTCCAACTGCTTTTCGTTTACCGTATTAATACATTTGATTTCAGCTTCGTCTGATTCAACTGCAAGACTTTGGTCCATGTCCAATGGTGAAGAAATTAAAGTCTACAAAGGTCATCAGAAAGCAACTGTATGCTGTGCTCTTCATGACGGGAACGAACCCTCAAGCTGAACCGTCAACTTCCATCAATTAGGAAATTTTCTTACTCGAGTGCAAAGGTTTCTTTAACAGAACTGTGAAAAGTGTCGCTGATCAAATTTGATTCGGAAGTTTAGTTTTAGGTTTACTTACCTATGTGTACAGATAACCTTGAAGAAAATGATCCAGTTTCTGTGTTTTTGTTTGTAAGCTGCTAAATGCAAAAGAACACATTTAACTGTGTACTTGCAAGTGCGGAACAGGGTGCATGGTATACCCTAGATATCAATTGAGAATTACGCTGGTTTCAACAGGTCAAATTCAATTAATTTAACGAGCAAAAATCGGAATTCTTTTACATTTTTTGCAAGTTTACTTTCTCATTTCAAAAAAAGGATCTTCAGCAGGTTCAAAGAGTCCCACATGGTTGAAAATTCTCAAATTTTAGAAACCACAATTTTTTTTTTCCGTGAAGCTTTCAAATCCGCTCAAGCATTGCACTTACTCAGCTTATAGTATCATAACAGATGTTAATGAATCTTTACTCATACAGCCTGTTTTCATACAAAAGCTTCGACCATCGCAACTGTAAATCGAAATGTCGACTCAGTTACAAAATATAGGTTGGGATACTGCAACATGTTTATCTAGTTAGAGACGTCCCATCACTCTTCAGCTTTGCAGGTGCAATTTTGGCAGGGGTGGATCGCTCGGACTGAGAAAATTGAATCAAGATTTGCATGAGAGCCGTCACAATGGCCAAGCCAATTGCTGAAAGGGTAACCCCTTTCCAAGAAGAGAAAACTGAGGACCACTGGCAAACTTTCAAGGTCCCCAAGATAAGTAAAATGGCCCAAGAACCGACAACCTGTTTATTGAAAGAAAGATCCACAGTTGTCCAAAAAGGATATGCATTAAGATACGAAGGAGACGACTACACGAGAATTTTACCAACAGGGACTTCACAGGACGACCAGTGTTTTGCAATTGATCACCAAAGGAACCCTCGGCCATGTATGTGTCCAGTAACTTATCCTGCATAGACAGAAGCTGGTCATAAAGAGCTATTCGAAAATAGGTAAAATATTCAGTATGCTTTGGCCAAATCTTTATTGGTAAGGCCAAACCATGTAAGAAGAAAGGTATGATTCAAGGATCCATGAGCTGGTGCACCTTGGCTACAAAGATGTCCCTACACCACTGAGCAACGGCATCATCTGTATCGGGTAAATCCTTCATTAGCTCTCTCTGGAGGTGGACATGCACCTAACAGATTACAAAATATCAACACAACTTACAAGCAAAATGATGTAGAAAACGCATCACCGTGAATGGATCATTAATTCAGAATTCCTAAACACAGAAAGTTAGAAAAAAATTACAGTATCACCGTGAATAGATCATTAATTCAGAATTCCTAAACATAGAAAGTTAAAAAAATTTTTACAGTATCTATACCAAGAACTACTGCAATTTCATCTATATAGAAACTCTGTGATTGATACTTAATAACTTGCATTTGACCTTATGTGGCAGACCCAATGTAAGTTTCAGTATCTTGTTTTTCGAATGAGTAAACGCAATGCTTGCAATTGTTTAGTAATTTATTGTCGGACATAGCCCGTACTACAGGCTTATACAGAGAAATTCAGTATGCAATACAATGCAGCATGACACCACTGCAATTATTTCATCTGCATGTCCCCATAACATTACCATATATGACGCCATATTCCGAGAATTAAGATTTTGAAGGCTTACCACGGAAGATTGCCCTTTGAAGAGTCTCAGCATGGTTGGTGCAGGAGAAGTTTTGGGAATTGCAACAGTGACATTATAAATAGCAGGAACAAATGATCTCATGTGACTTACTGCTGTAACAAAACCCTGAAAAGAACCCAAATTAACCCAAAGGCAAGTATACAGGAAAACCTTACACATCATCAAACAACAATGTTGCAATAGAGTAAGAAACTGTTAAAAATTGTTTCAGTGAATAACAGGGCTAGTTTGTTGAAGCAAAAGGCAACCCCTGTCAAGGATTTTTTAAAAAAGAACAAAAACATAACTTTACAAGAAGAATATTCTGAAAGCAGCAATCATCATGTTCCATCAACAATGACAAATGCCATTAAAATTACTGTTTCAGTATGAAGCCTTTTTGCTTGCCGGACTTGCTCAAACTAAAATTCGAGAAGGATATATTCCTGAGAACGACAAATCAGGTAGCTCAAAAAGATTTTTTCAATAGAAATTAAACTAGTCAAAGCGAAAACCACATTGATAGTCAAATCAAGCATGGAGCTTCATCGCGGATGACATCTCAGAGTAGATTGTAACCTTAGTACGAGGAATCAGAACATTTCTCGGAACAGGCAACCCAGTTGACGATGCATATTCTTGAGCGGCTAAAAGTTTTGCCTGGGTGAAGCGAGTACCCTCAACAAATAGTGCCAGCCAAAATGGCCTAGGGAAGTCCCTTAGCCTTTGCAGTCCTGACTGCAAGAGATTTTAGCTAGATCATGTCAGGATCCAGGAGTGCTAAGCCAAAAACACTAAAGTAAAGTGTCATGCAGATCAAATAAACATAAGAAGATATGAGGCAACGGCAACTCATGGTAAAAAGAGTTATCCTGTACCTTTAAGGTGGTTTCATCCTTTGCCCAGCTTCTTTCAAGAAAGAGATACTCAGAAAACCACATGGACCATCCTATCACCTGCACACAGTGAGAAATCATCGCATCCATTCAAAACAAAGGTGTAATTCCACTTATATATCCAGTCAATTATCAATGTATCGCGTCATATTTTCCAGTAAAAAAAGAATACGAAACACAAGAAAGTATGACAGAAAAAAGAGTAGACTAGAGAAAACAACATAATAAGTTCATGACTTCTATTTTATGGATCTAACCGTGGATTGAGAAATGAGTCCCTAACAAGAATATTTTCGCAAATAAGCTAACAACTCCAATAAAATTGCATCCTATCTTGTCTCTACTCACGTAAACATGCGGTCTTGGTAGAACTGTAGCCCAAGTCTTGGGAAACAAACTGTTTCATTATTGAGCTGATTGGTTGTCCACACCATTTCTTCACTTACCATTAATTCACACTGCAAATAAGTTCATAAAAATGCTTTGATGATGAATGCAGTATTATTCACAACTTATCCCAACTCCTATAACATCATCACATGAAAAACTAGATAATTGTCAATCATGGCTAAACTATAAGAACCCATCAACCTCAACTGTTCTCTACAGCTTAACTTGAATTGAATATGTAACAACTTAATCAGAGAAAAATTATGTTGCAGTTACAGCAAAGGGAGCTTCAATGCCATAAGAACAAAGGTGAAAGCTAGATACTCACCGGGAGGAGCTTTGAAGATTTCTTCATAACAGCTAAAGTGCTACCCAGGCAACCTGATCGCTGTCATACAAGAGAATTGCACTAATGAATATATGCTAATAGATTATCTGAGAACCAACATACAGATGACAAACCTGAGCCAAAACCCATCCAACAAGCCAATCAATGTCACTTTTGTGATTAGACATAACAAGTGCATGCTCTTTACCTACACAAGTTACCAGAAAAGTCAAATACATGCAAATTCAGCAAGGGTAAATTTTTCAAGTCACAGGGACACAAATCAATATCTACAAACAACTGTTTTGCAGCCTTACCCATCAGTTTAAAGGTTTCAGCATCAGTGTACAGTTCAATCTGCAGTCACAGAATCAATGCAACATGAGAGACTCGGACGATTCAGACGAATATCAAATTCAAGGAATGGTTCCGATATCAGATTAATTTTCTAATATTTTTCCAAGTATTTCAGCTTATTCGTTCTCCATCTTAAACCAGATAATGCAAAAATCAGCATAAAATTGCAAAATGTCATCTTGCCTATTGTACTAAATAAGATGCGGGAATCATGTCATAAAGTTCTAAGCAGCAACGAAAGCTTTGGTTTATCATACTTCAAGGCTTTCAAATTCAGTTTACAATTCAACCTGTAACCACAGAATTACTGCAACAAAGAGACTGAGATGCATGACAAAACAAAAACCATGGCTTGACTATCAGATGATTTCTTAAATCCTGACACGAGATTCCGATCACATTATACTCCATCTTAAACCAGATAATATAAGAATCAGCATATTTGCAGCAAACAAATCTGATTTGGTCCTAAGAAGTAATAATGTCACTTTAAAGTTCTACACACCAAAGAAAATTTCCTTTGACTATATCTCCACGGATTGTTTAAAAGAATATCGTGAATCATGGGGTCTGAATTCACTCATTGCATTGGTACTTGCTTGGGGAAATAACGTTACCCTAGATCTTCGCCTAATCTTTTCGTCCTTAACCTAAATAGGTTAAAAGTCACAGGCATTTAATTTACTGCAACTAGACTAGAAATCAGAAATTTAATATCCAGCTGCATACACAGATTTTTCAGAAAACATAAGTCATTATCGAAATTATTGCAGTGGCAGCAGAATCCTGTGATGAACTCCACTAGTCCGAAGAACCAAGACAAATCTTCAGATTCAAATAATGTGACATTTTTAAGAAATCACCTTAACACCAGCCCACCAATCGACCAGCCACACTAATTCAAGCCACAAAAGCTCAGCCACCACTCTATTTATCCTCCTATACGTGTTCTTTGAAAGCGGCCTTACTAAAACATAACAAATAGCCTGCAATTTCCAAAAACTCAAGTCACACATATCTTCAAACTAAAAGGAAAATAATTGAACTCGAAAACAAAAATAACTGAATGCAAGTAGCTTAACATTATGAAAAAAACCCTTCTTGCTTTTGAGGTAAAATTCATTAAACCGATAAATTTATCAGAATTAGTCAGTAAAACTAATTCTCCCTCAAATTCGAACCTGGATCAAATTGACGACAAGGCCAGAAATGAAAAAGAGAACGCCCAACGGCACAACAACAGCTGCGGCAGCAATCGCCATAGCCCCGTAACAAGCGACACAGTATAAATTCAGGTTACGATTCTTCTAACTCAAGGAACAAAAAATAGACAAATCGAAGCAATTTAAATAAGAGAAATTTTCTGGGAAACCGTGTGGCATCAATTTCAAGATTTCACCCACTTGGACCACCCAGAGATCAAATTATGATACTAACTACTCGTAAAAATATTTTTTACTGAATAATTTATGAGCAGAAAAATGGCGTAATCTCCTAGCAGTATTGCAACGCGAACGGATGCATTTCTTCCAGATATCGAGAGAGAGGGAGAGAGAGGGAGTACTCCTGGTTGAGTAAAGATGAAAACAAAGGTGAATGATAATGCTTCGTTGAGTTGTACCGTACAAGTCACGTGAACCGTGAGATGGGAAGATAACGTCGTTTCGCGAGCCTATTGGCGGAGCATTTTATTTATTTCGAAACAATCATTTTTATTGAAAATGTATTCTTATTTTAAGAGAAATATAAGTAATACATAATTAAACGCGAAATATTCATTGTCTCTTCAATAAAAATATAATGACGATGCTCTTTCGAGAAATTTAAAGAATGTAAATATAATAGTAAAAAAGTTGAAATAATTTATTTGGCTTAAATTAAGTCTTTTTGTTGAGTTATTTAAAGGGCCTAATTAAATTAATTTTGTATAATATTCTTTAAAAATATAATAGCCGCAAAATTTTATACTGTGTTCGGGTGATGTGTTTATACTACCACGTTTATATTGCTACGGGGTTTCGAGGTGTTCGAGGTTTCCGGGTATTCTGAGTTTTAAGGTTTTTCTGAGGGGACATACATGAGGTACCCAAATTTGTCGCTCGAGGAGGATATTTCAGAAAATAAACAAACGAAAAAATATTTTTGCCCTTGAAAGAGTATTAATGGCAATAATAAATAATAACCAGTAGTAGTTTAGGAGTCGGAAACAGGTGCACCTACACAGATCACGCAGGCTTCGGAGTTTACAAAGTGAAAAGGATTTACACTTGCACAAAAATTCCAAAATATAAAATAAATGCAAAATATTAAATTAAATCAAAATAAATAAAACATCTACACGTACTTAAACTATCCATATCCAGAAACAAAATACCGAAAAGGACATATACTGACCAATGATGGTGTTGTGTTTATCCTATATTTGATACGTTATTTATTGCCCATAAAACAGTTTCGTTTGCCTAATTTTTATTTTTAGTAGATGTACCATTATGGCAGGTAATATATGTGGCCATTTCTTAGGAGTGACATAATTTCTCAATGATCATGGCCTCTTCTAAATAATTGGGTCGATGGATTTGAAGTTAAAAAGGACTTAGAATCCAAAACAATAAATCAATCTCTTTTCAAATCCATGGATTTGGAAAAGATCTCTACATATTTTTAACTTGTATATGTATATTACCTTTTATAATCAATGCAAATTCGAGCAAAATGAATTCATATGAGAAAAAAATTTGACAAGTTAATATTTACGAGAATCATTGGTTCAGTTTTCCCCGGAACACAAACCTAAGAAGTTAAACATGCAAGAAGTTGCTGGCACATTTTCCTTACATCAAGGGAAGGATCTGTGGTGGACAGGTTTTGAAGTAAGCCTCGTGCTTCCAGTAGGCCTTCGGACACACGTTCAACTACCTCTTCTTCACTTGCCATCAAGCACACTAGCAGCTTCGCGCCAGCCATTTTCTCCTGTCAACAACGAAGGACTACAACGTGAACCTAAAGAATATCTGAATCATACAGCAACATGCATAAGAACACAGGTTGATGAAGCATGGGGTCATGCATGGTTTTTCCATGTATCGGACAGGTTCTCTCGCTTACAGTTGAAGTATATTAGATTGCAGAAACTAATACAAGAAAATTTCTCCGAGGAGCAAAGTATAAGATTACGACAAGATAAAAAAGGCATACGCATGCCAGAAAATTTTAAATGATAAAGGAGGTGAGCAAGTTCATAACTGGCAAGCAAATGATACCCGCACAAGCATTTCACATCTTTTAAGCTTTCATACGTAGTCATGCAAATTCTTTTTCTTTTTTAAAATGAATAATCTGCTTATTTTTGTTAGGAGATGTAGCAGGAAATTCAGCATATGAAAAAAAAAAAACAAGAAAAGTAGTCCACAGATGTCCGAGATGCTACCATCGTATAGGCAGAGTTCTGAAAGTCAGTATACAGATTGAAACTTGGCAGTACAAATGCAAGGCTGTTATTATCAAGATGGAATTCAGAAATATTCTAAGCACAACACAGACGGGACCAGAAAACTGTTGCCCAAAGAATATTTAGCAAAAAATGAATATACCTTCTGTGATCCTCCTTTAAGAGATTTGAGAGCAACAGCTAGGAGATCAGAAGAATATGGAAGAATTAAAGACTTCATATGATATGCCGTTGAGAAGAGAACCTGGACACATGCAGACCTAATTTCTGGCTCCACCATTTCCTGGAAGAAACAAAAAGCGTTCAATCACGGTTCCTAAATAATAAGCTATATCAGATCCTCCAAGTATAAGAAATCTGCATACCCCAATAGCACAAATAACACATGGAACAATTTTTTTGACAAATGGCTTCTTTCCAGTTGCTGGCATCTTCTGGCAGGCACTTATAAGGACATTAGCCATACATAGCCGAAATGAGAGGTGGGTTGTACCCTCAGATTTCCAGTCACCTCCATCAGATTCGAAAGAAAACTTCTTGTTGTCAGTTAATTGATTGATCACGTACAAAAGGACAGAGCCTCTATGAGCAGAATCACCTGCAATTTTCTGAAAATGAAGGACTTTTGGGGTTGTCATTACAAATGCATACACAAATTTAAAGCTATACCAACCAGAATGCTTTTTACTATCCGCAAAAGATGGATTCTCCATGGTTGAAAGTTCTGCGGATTGTGGATCATGTAGTTCAGAACACAACATCAGTGCCAAGCAATCTATGCATCCATGTTGCGCTTTTGAAACTGGAGCCATATTGGTGTCATCAGATGTAAAAATTAGGAGACAGACAGTACCTTAGTTGAATGACTACTTACTTTCATCCTTGTCTACTGATGGCCAACCTAGAATGTTTTGAACTGATTTCCTTATTCTAAAGAAATTAGGTTGTCCACAGGCTTCGTAACCTCTCACCTAATTCAGAAAACACGTGACTTGAAAACAAGTACATACAAAGTACAAAAGATTGTATCAGCACACCAAACAAATGTTGATGAGAAATTTACCGTAAGAGCTGTACAAAAGGAAAACAAGCAAATTTTGATACTAAGAATATCTCTTGTGTAAGCAGCGTCTTCCAACTTTGAGGACAAGACAGGAATCAGAATCTGTGAAAGCAGAAAAAAAAAAAGAGGAAACCTAATTGATTGAAACAAATTGACAATAAAAGACAAGAACCAAATAAAAACACCCAGACATAACACCAAATTAAAAGTCAGCAAGACTTCTGTTCACATCTACTGGTAATATCCTTCTCTGACTCTATTACAAAGTTTTGATGCATCTCTAGAAACTTCCAAAAAATCATCCACTCACGTATCATATCTGCCCTCAAGAAGGGTTGTTAGTACGTTAACATTTTCCAGACAGAAATTCTGATGGCTATACATTAAATAAAAAAACATATGTTGTCTCCACACTAGCCAAAGTTCTATCAACAACACAAGCTTAGGGAATCAATTTTTCTCCACCTGGTATATTGTCTATTATACTTCCATTACTTGCGATTATTCTCATTACAGTGTTCCTCGGATTATACAAACAACTAATGTTATAGTTTATATTTTATAAACATAGGTAGTAATGATGACAGTTCATAAAAGTAGAAGAATCACTCCAATCAGTATTTGTGCAATAACATGCCAAAAAACGAGAAGAGTTGATTATCTCAAATAATTAAAATGAAACTAAATTATGAAACAGTATCAGGTAATGACAGCAGAATCAGTTTTAACCAAATAGTTCCTACCTTGGGATGAAGCCGTCCACAGAGCTCGGCTGCAAGTTTACGGACATCTTCAAATTCAGACTTACTCAATGCCCTAAGCCAGAAGAATAATTAATTTTCTTTTTCTTACTAAAAGTAGAAACTGAAAGTACTTTATTTGTATTGCAAACCTGTTTATCACCAAGGCAGCAATGCAATCAGTGCCTTCAACACTAATATGCTTGTTCTCTGATGACACAAGAATAGAGTAATGGCACTCAAGAGGAGAAAAAATGGATCATTCAAATTTCAACAGATTGAAAGGTCCGATTATTGTCCTTTGCTACAAACAATGCAAGTTTTGACAGTTACATTTAATTAAAGAACCAGCAATCATTTTTTTTAAATAGTTCTTGGATTACGAAAATTTTAAAATACAAAATCTGACAATTGCTGGTCAAGCTAATGATTTGATATCCCATTTTTACATACATAAACCAACAAGAACCCTCAGTAGATATACTGCGGGATCTGAAAATTTAGCCTGATGATGTTGAATCACAATTCCATTAAAAGTCAACAGATCAATTTGTAAACCAACTTGGTCGAAAGAAGATAAGATAATTTGGACACGGTGAATGTCATAGGAATACAAACTCATAAAGTCAGCTTTTCAAGCTTCACTAAGACACTACCTCGATGTTTATGCAGGCATATGAACTTTTGTTTAAGGAAAAACATGAGCAATAAATGACACAACACATTAAAAGAAGAAACATACCGTGTAGATCACATGTTCTTCGGAAATTGCCATACAGTAGAGTAGAACTGAGGTCATCAAAAACTCTCAGAGGCAGCATTTTGATTACAAGCAACGGGCACAGATGACAAAAAAGACGATTTTAAATTCATAGCATCACTCTGTTCCCATCTGTCCTTTCTTTTCCATTCGAAAAATGCGCAGCAATACTGATACAAACATATCCATAAAACTAGATTATTGCCATGTTAAAGAAACTCACACACCAAAATAGAGAATATGATGAATGCCAAAGAGAAGCATCAAACTTGTATTTTCAAAAAAAAAAACATCAAATTTGCATGTAAACAAAAAGTTTTCAGTAAGGTCCTTTCTAGTTATTAGTCACTTCTGAATGCATCCAATGCAGTATTACACTCGATTACCACCGTTTTTTTAAAATAATTTAAATTTTAGAAAATAAAAAAAATAAACAAGTAAGGCAAACACGTGAGATTTGCATAACTATTGCAGCGTCCACTAATGCAGTAGAGTCCTTTCAATTTTTGTACCTTTATTAACTATTTTTTTAAAAATATCTATAATCATGGTGAATTGGTGGTTCAAATTGCAAATATACATGTTCGTCATTAATTTTAAAAAAAAATTAAAACTGAAGATGAAAGTAATATTTTTAAGATATTTGTTCAGTTGTTTTAAAAAAAAATTATTTTATTTTAAAAACATGGTGAGCTGGTGTTCCTAACTCCAAAAATACATGTTCAACATTATGTTAAAAAATATCTTCCAAACTGAAGTTGGAAATAAGGTTTTCAAAGATAATTTTCATTTATGTTATAAAATTTATTTAGTATTCATTTGTTTTGTTTCATAAATATTTACTATAAATATAATCTATCTTGATAAAAATATATTTATAGAAATAATATTATTTTCCAACTTCGTTACAAAAATATTGATAATTGTCAAAGTATTGATATATTTTTCAAATAACACTAGTAAATTAATTTTTCTAAAAAAATTATTTTTGATATTTTCAAATATGCTTTTGAATGTTTCTTCATAAAGTATGAATTTTTATTTTTAAAATAGTAAGTATTTTAAAACATTTTTTAAGAAAATGTTTTTATTCTATTTTTATTTTTAAAAATTCAACTATTTATTATTTATTTAACTATATGTTGAATTAATTAGTTCAGTAAAGCAGAAAAAAAGTGCGTGTGTATACCAGATACTTCTTACTTCTTATTTTTTGACTAGTAATATGTTTACTAAATATTTCACATATAGCAGGAGCAGTACTTAATAATAACAATAATAATAATAATAATAATAATAATTATTATTATTATTATTGTTTGTGGGAAAGGAATTAAAGCAAAATCATGGGGAAACTAATTAAAAGGAATGTATATTTAAATAAAATAAAGGCATTTTTTAAAATAAAAGGAGTAAAACTATATTAAGAAGATAAACCACCTAATATTATAATTAAAATTTATAAAGAAATGTACTTAAAAAAATAACTGAAAATATAAAAAGTTAAGTTTTTTAAAAATTAACTCACTCATGTTATTTAAAAATATTTATCATATACTTTGAATAATAGGTTTGTAATATTTCTATCAATATATTTATCGAGATAATTTTTTTTCGATAACAAATATTTTCTGAAATGGTCAGATTAGAGTGAACATTTACTCACTCTTTTTGTTCTCTTGCATGTGATAACAGCCGGTCAAAGATAACATCCACAGCTGCAGCCATGTATTCACTTATATGACTAAGGAATCTGACAATAACTGCATTCGATGGTTCAGCTAACATCTTGACTATCAAAGCACCTGTGATTGCATTCCAATCCTCAACCTAGAGATTCATCAAACTACAATAGTTATTGTCAGGTCAAGAAGTTAACCATAATACAGCATGAATATGTTATTGAAAAGACAAGTGAAGTCAAAGATATCTTATTCTAGTTCTGAAAGTAAAACACAATCATAACAATTTGGCTTGATAAGTTTCTTATTATGAGGCTCCTAATCTGATTTTCTTTGCATCCTCAATAAAGAAACTGCCCAACACTAAGATGTCTCTCATGAAATATATAAACAGAGAAAATCATAAGGTATATTGGTAGAATGCCTTTCCTTTATCATGAAAACTTATGCCACCAGTCTGAAATCACTGAGGTCTAGAGATTTCATTGCAAATAGCTTTTACTCTAATATATTTGCAGTGCTCTAATAAAGTTTGATAAGCTTGTTATCGTTGCAAATTATACAGGAAGATTCATTCTTCTCTAAGTAAAAAACTGGAAGCTGGTTCAGAAAGTAGTCCTCACCAAGGACGCACTACCACCACAGGTTTGTCAAAATAGGCAATGGTGAAAAGAAAAGTAAACCAAGTGAAAAAACATCATAAACAAATAAAGCCAAGTGTGTCCAACTTCAAAGGAGTTTGGTATAAAGTGATATGGAGGCTTTCAAGTAGCTCGGACAACATGAAGATATCATTGTTCATAGTACTCACGTTTTTTGCCCAATCAGGGAGCAACTTTAGCAGGCTACCAGAATCTAATCCTGATCCTGTGATCAAAAGGTTGAAAGCAGATGAAGTAAGGCACAATATTCAGAGATATACTAAGAACACTGACTTTTTCTTCATTGTCTTTTCCTTAAGATAAGAGGGAGGGGAGCAGCAACCATTCATTGCAAGAACCACAGCCATTTGATGCAGCCAAAAAACATGAATCCTAGTGCAATATGTACCTTCTTTGCTACTAAATGGAGACCCTGAAAGATCTGAGCCTTCACGGAGACTGCTGCAACAGACAATGGTGAGGTTTTTAGGTACAAATGCATAAAAGTAGAGATGGACTAGCAAAAAAGGGAAAGTCTTCCATTTCACTTTCAACTCTTTAATCTTCTAAGAAGGAGTTGAGTTACTGTGTTTACAACATTAATCAATTTACAAAGATAACAAAGTCGAGATACAAACAAGAGCTTATTCAGCTACCTGAGACAATCGATCAGCATGCACAAAATCTCAGGTTCTTGTTTATGATTGATCAGCAAGGCTATGAGAGTGGTACTTGCTGATAACTGCACTTTATCATTTGTCGAACAACTCAAGCCAACAAGTGCAGGCAAAACTAATGGCGGGTCTGTAAATAATATTAGAGAAATAGTCTCAGTTAAAACAAAGTGATACAACTGATAGATAAGCAAGGAGAGAACTCGTAGTAGGAATGGGAAATAAATCATCCCCGGTAATTGGATGAGTATGTACAAGCAAAGGGACAGATGCATATAAGCCCATTTACTCTTCCATTTCACAACCCAGCAGAAAATGTCAATTGTGTGACAATGCATAAGAAATACAAAATTCATGTGAACTAAATTAAAAAAAAAAAACAAGAACTAAGATGTGAGCTCGTAGAGTTAACTGCCAACCTGATTTTGTACAGTAGCTTCACTAAATTGAAGGAAGGACTTAAAACACTTAAACTAACCAATCTTCGGAATACTAACCAATCTTCGGAATCAAATTAGCTGCGTGACTTTGTATAATCAAATCTTCATCTTCAAGACATTTTAGCAAATGATCTGCAACATGTTTCCTGTAATTTAACATTACTAATCTAGTACCAACAGAAAAGACTGAAGAATTATCACAAAATGTTGGAGGCAGGGCCAATATTAGCCTACATACCACATTGCTCTAGAAAGTGAACAATCTGAACCAGAAGACATGTGAACGATATCTGCTACAACATCGAAAGCATTCCTCCTCTGTGCAACACTTTTAGAATCAAACCGCTTCAGAACTTCTTGAAGGCAGTTGCTATTTGAGTGCCTGTCAAATTCAATGATTCCTGTCACACATTGAAAAATGCATGTGAAACCTTGTGTGTGACTCTAAATGCAAATACCTTGAGCAATATTCTGCAACAAGCTTAACGATGGCTTTTGCAGCCGCATCTTGCTCATCCAAAAAATTTAATAGCAAAGGCAGGACAGCATCCATTTCTCTAGTCTCATCGAGACTGCTTTTGGACAAAGTATTGTTTGTCCTGAAGATGATTGCCTTAAATATGCTAATCGCTCCATCAATTACTTCTTCATCAGCACACTGCAGCTGTAACACATTCAACATCACAAAACAAATTAACACCTAAAAGGCAATGCATTTTTATTACAGAATATGTCCATTCTAATCTATAGCCCTAGGATATCAGAAAACATCAGCCCACAAGACAAACAACAATATAAAAATTTGACATGGTGATTAACTGGTTGGTTCTATCAAAAACACTAAGCTGATTAGACTTTCGATGAAGCACTTTTCACACCAAAACCAACTTAGACTTAGATAGTTGATTATTCCATTACCAATTTTTTCACAATTTAGAGTATTTCTAGAATTCCAAAATCTTCTAGGATGGAGATCAAGTACAGGTTCTGATTGATTTAGTAAATGATGTAATTCTGAATATGTTATCTAAACCATCAGGTCTTCCTTTACAGACAGATATTAGTTTTTCTTAGGAACTTTACTGTAGATGTCCATCAGTCCATCCCTTTGACCGAAAACCTTGATGGATCATACAGCTGATTCCTCCTTTTTTTGGTTCCCCTTTACTTCTTGTTCCTGATTTACTAATTCAAGTGGGGATAACACATCTCCAAACTACACTCCTCACATAGTCAAGTAAAGAAGGTGATCACAGATTCTCACTTGCTAAATTCCAAAAATCAGAAAATAGAGGTAAGATGATATCAGAAAAGTGCAGACTTGACACTCAACACATTCAAAAAATACATGCAGTAGATATTTAAGGTTGTATAGATTTATATGTACACAGACATACAGGTTCAGCTAAGTGGTTCTTAAGTTATCGGAAACATAGCCATCCCATCGTAGCATACACCTAAACCCCTCCAGCACATGCACTCACACCACACAAACGCAAAGATAAGAAACTGATAATAGTAATATCACATATGCATTGTTCACACAGTACACTTAGCGCCAAATCAAAGAAACACATGATGTTACCTGGGACATGAGAGCTTGACTAACACGAGATCCAAATTCGTCTAAAGCATTTCCAAATTGCTGATTATCTAGTCGACCCAGCGTAAGTAAAAGGCAGTTTAGGAAGAAATTTATCGTCTCTGTTATGCCTTCTCGGCCCGCACTAGATTCTTCAACATGGTCACCTGCATAAAACTACATGTACAGGACATAAAAATATGAAGAATGAAATGAAGATAGATAAGTTACAGGAGGTTTGCACCATAGTATTAAACATATCAATATTCGCAGGTTTACTCATTTTTAAAATGAACTTCAAACAAGTAGTGCAACCCCAAACATGACAATTTGAGATTTAAAGTTTGACTTGCCAACAGAAATCCACCAAAGGGTGTAACATACTAATCTCAACAAGGTGAAATACATTACATCTCTGAGAGAACCTAATATCACAAGATTCTGCAGTTTATATTAATCATATTTGGCTATCATATTTCGATGTTTGTCTATATTGTGAGATTTAGTCAATGAGTTATCCCCCTACTGTATTGAAGGTTACAAATAGTCATCAACAGCAGGAAGCAGAAATTTTTCACACATTGAAAAGGTTTGATTTCAATTACTCAATGCAGTTTAATCACATTTATACTGTAGATGAATTTCTTGAAAATTATGAAACTGAATCATTCTCACATGAAAAAGAAACAACAGACACTAACCACTGGTTAACACATAAAAATATTTCCAAGTACAAAATAATTGAATGTTAAGAGGATGAATTCAATATTACTTGTGTTTGGAGCCTTACAAACTTTTTTAAAGTATCACGAATATTCCAAATATAACCAGTAAATCTCATCAGACATCCCCAAGCCAAGACACGGGGATAGAAAAAGAAAAGGAGAATTAAGAATGTGTAATTTATGCAAACTGAGAGCTCTATGAGGCTAAAGAAGATGCCCTTCCTTAACTTGCTCAAGTAACTTCCAAGCAAATGAAAAGAGAAACATCGTACACCTTATTCCTCCACCATCAACAAAGTGAACATGACCATGTTAAGAAATGCTACCTGAATACCAGACAAATATTGGTCTAATAGTTCTTTCCATTGATGAGAGAAATTGCGATCTTCCAAGTGCAAAAGGATGCCGTAATGTTTCCAGCAAGAGAAGAGAAGCGAGGACCCAGCCTTCAACATTGATGAGTCTGCTATCAAAAACACAAATAAGAGCATAGAAACTAAAGGTCCAAGACTCCTTACATAATTAACGATATTTAAAGATTCAATATCAACTACACCTGCCTCATTTTGACAGCAGCCATATTGTTCTTCAATTTCTTGAAGCCACTTCAGTACTCTCTCCAATCCATTTGCATACAAAGAACGGCTTTTCCTGTTCCACTGCAATTAAATCACCTTTCAATAAGCAGAAGAAAGTCAACCCACTATTTGAAAGATCGATAAGAAACAAAAAACTGGGACACTTTAAAACTGAATTAAATTTTTAGAACCAAAAAAAAAAATTTCCTCTGGCTCAATCAATAGAACTTCACAGTTTGGGTACATTTTGGTGCTTCCACAATGAAAACCAGCTTTTCCAGAATCCTCTAAAAGCTCATGGAGCTTGCAGCATCAATACAATTCTTTTCAGATTTATATTGCATAAGACATAAAAGAAGAGATCACCTCATCTTTAAAATTTGCCAGAGGCTGTCCATGGAATAATTCTTTATTTTCAAAACATCAAAAACCAGGTCGAGAATTACTCAAAAGGGAAGGGGAAAGAAAGACATAACCCAGACACGTAGAAAGTTGGTGCAAAAAAAAATATTGAAGAACATATCGAATAGTAAAAGAGTGGTATAATATTAAGAAATAAGCATTACGGAAATGAAAAGAAAAAGCTAAGGGCATACAGCTGAAAGTTTCTCCAGTAGGGTTATAAGCGCGTCAAGATTATTCCAAAGCATCATTTTCATTTCTGAGTCAGTGGGCAATTCAGATCCTTTACTCCATTTTTTTGTTTCGCTCTCACCAGAAGAGGATGGCAACGAAGTGGGAGACATATTTTTGGAATAAACAACTGATGAATTCTGCTTGTTATGTTTATTTTTGGAAGCCAAATCCTTTCTGGTCAATGCCACTGTTAGAGACACAATGAAATCAGCAGCAGCAACTGCAAGGCGAGTTGGCAACTCAAATCCATCCTGAATATTCCTACATTTTCAAGTAATGAAAGATAAGGTCAGAAGCACAAACAATATCTAATACGGCTAATGCAACCCAAGCTGACATCCAGATACTGTGACTATTACCCAGTTCACATTAAAAAGTATCTAAGAACAACCATGGTGATCAATTAAATCCAGTAACATCTAACTGATGTCTCCTTTGGAACAAAAGACATTGAAAACAAATGTCTTCAACACTGGCACTAGATCTTATCGACAACTCCATCTGACTGCAGAGAAAGAATTGGAAGGGCATAAAATGAGAGACAAACAGACCCTCTTATCTTGAATCCACTCCAGTAACAATCCACCTATTGTCATACTATAGGATTAAATAGTTGTATACATTGAATTGTGATAAGTGTTTAGGAGGGGAAAAGTTAAAATATATTTTACAATAAATACTTACAGGAAACAAATCCTGGAAATATTGCCTCTACATTGATAAAATGGGAAACCTTATTCAGTACAAAGTAAAATAGAAGATTCCACCATTCATTTGCAAGTACCGGTGTATTATCCAAGCCAAAATCCATCAAGCCATAACGGCCGATGAGTTCAGATTGCATCAATTGAATTCTAATAGAAACGCATATACCTTCCATTGCACATGATAGACAGAACCTGGTTGATGCATGAACAAAATATCTTCAAAATGCCATCATAATTTTTCCTTATTCCTGAAGAAAAAGCCAAAAGTATAGTTAACAACTCCTAAATAATTCACCAGTAAACAACTCTACGCTACTTTTAGGCATAATCAGGAGAAAAAAGCCACGCATATATGTGTGTAATGAACAAATACCACTGGTTTCCAGGTTGTTCTCTGGATTCTCATATTCAATAAGTCTGCGTCCAAGTATAAACCAGCCAAGAGCAACATAACGATCATCCTTTCTAGAAATTATTCCGGCTAAATTTCTGACTACGACTTGGAACAATCCCTCATCTAGAAAAAGCCAGTTCAGAAGTATCGTGTTCTGGTTTCCATGTTTCGACTCCTTGATTTTCAATTCCTGAGTTTGTACACAATAAACATCGACAGATCAATACAAATCTTGACAAAACAACTAACTTCACGTCCAACAAAATTAAATGGATAAATTTCTTGAAAAAAACAGGATCTTTCCACAAAATGTACCACAATTGCAGATTGTAAACAATTAGAAAGTTCAAATAGTATAGTTTAAAGGAGGAAAAAACAGAAACAAAACAAGTGTACATGCTCAATCATTGGAACAAGAACTTGGTCCATGTGCCCGTCTTTCTCCTCAGCTTCAGCAACGTATTTGTGAAGAAACCACAGAGACTGTTCCAATGAAACTGAAAAAAAAGGAATAACTACAACCAGACGAAACCACAAATTTGTGACGAAAACAGCATACGCTCACAAGACCAATTAAGTTCCACAAAAACATGCATACAATCTACAGGGGCGGTAATCTTGGCCTGTGAACGGAGGCAAGAAATGGCGGTTTTCAGTTTCTTGGGCTTAGCGTTGAGGAGAGAAGCCATGACACGGCCAACAGTCGCGGATACCAACTGGCCCTGGCCGGACTCAGAAATTGACGGCGTTAGCAAAGATAAAGAAGAAACCCGCCGCATTACTTGCTCCTCTCCTTCTTCCATCGTATCTCTGTATACTAGAAGCGAAATTCTGTGCAACTTCTTGAAAATAAAACGAAGAAAGAACTTAACAAAAACCTTCTATTTCCTCAGCTGAAAGTATTTTCAAGATTCCTATTCCCGAATAATATAATAACAACCACCACAGCGTATCAAAACAAAAGGAAAACTTCCCGAGTAGCGAGGTTAGAGATACGGTTGGTTGAAAAACTAAAAGAGTCGAGTTCTTCGGCTTCTGCTTTTTAAATTTTTTTATTTTACTTTGTTAAGAGTTCATATGTTATAATGTTTTGATTATTTAAAAGCATAATAATTTAGTTATTATTAATAAAAACAATGAAACTATAGTTTTTGAAAATATTAATGTTAATTCATATACCTGAGAAATAAAATATGGTTATAAGTTAGAAATAAACTAAAATAGTAACATTATGATACAAAGAAGAATAAATAATATGAGATAAAATAACAATTTATTCATTAATTGTTGGATCAGTTAGCCATGAATCATTAAATTATTGCATTCATCGGTCGTCTTGTATTTTCTTTTAAAACGAAAAATATCCAATAAATAGACACTTGATTTGTGAAGCTTTCATATACACATTAATCAATTTCTCCCTAATATTTGTAAATCGACCAATATATATCGTTTCTATAGAATTTCAAAAAATAGAATGAGAAAACATTCGCTTGCATATTTTAATATTAACATAGTAATGTCCCTTGCAAATGCACATTAAAATGATTGAGCTTACTTAACTATGTGACAAATTAATTCTCCATTTTATGGTCATTTTACAAAGGTACACTAATAATAGAATATAAATGAAATTAATCAATTATTTATATCAACAAAAAAATCATAGTAAATTAATAAAAAAATTATATAAAGTTTTAATACTAATCACTTCGGGTTAATTTGTTTTGATCTGATTCATTTTTATCTAAATCTTGAAGAAAAATTAATATTTCGGTTTGACAGTTGAAATCATTTTTATGGAATAATGTTATTTTCATGTTCTTATCTTTATGCATGCGTAATCTCAACTTATACATATGAATAATTTCATATCATATCTAACAGTCTTTACTGGACTAGCTTTAATACCATTCTGGTCCTTGAGCAACTGAGGGAGGCTTATATAATTGGTATCTGGTCGAATGGCTGGTTGCATGTGAAATCAACTAAACCCAAACAAAGTTTGTTTATTGATCATTCTTTTTGTCCGTTAAGGATTCTTGGTTCGTGGGATTTCATGGCAACGTGAAATTTCATCTTTTTTTCCAAGCTTATTGATGAGTTTACTACGCAAGTGTTCAAGATTTTATCTTTTCTGATTCTTTTTTTGTAGCTGATTCCTGTTTACAGATTCGTCAATATCTTCTTTCTACCATAAAGTTTTTACCTTTTAGAAGCAACGGTTTGAGTGGGCATTCTGGATATGGATTGGTAATTAACTATGTTCCTGTGAAAGGACTGCAATCTGAAAATATGGCGTTTCGTCTGCCGCAGAATTCGGGCAACATCGTTTTATGGGGTTTACTCAGGAATCCAAGGTGAAGTTTATTGTAGGAAAGCTTTTAGTTTCATTTTAGAGACATGATAGTTTTGCTGTGAGTCGAATAAAGTTTATTGCTTTGCCTTCTAAGTTTGTTACAGCTGCCAATCAATAATCATGTTAAGGTATTGGAGCCATACTGTTTTATTATTCATATGCAAGTTCAAATATCAAGAAACTTTATAGAGTTGACGATTTATCATTTCATGCACTTCTAGATTGTTACAATATGGAAATTGAGGCATCGGTTTGTGCAGGGGAATTTTCAAGAAAGATGAGTTAGGTCTTGAGATAGCTCAAATAGCATTGCTTGCTGCACTCGCTCTAGCTGCGGATCCTATTGCTTCTCTGGTTGATACAGCATTCATCGGCCATATAGGTATATCAAAGTATAGCGAAGTTTATTGAAGACTTGTTATTCTGTAGATGATGAAATGCCACTTCCTGTGTAAAGCAAGAATATATGGGCCAACTCAAAAAACTTTATGCTCCATTGTATTCAGTATGCAGTATAGGCACAATGGCACATGGTTATCACATTGCATGGTTGAGCATGTTTACAACCTTAAAGTATCGTTTAGTAAACGTACAGGATATTAACATTGTGTCGTTTTCCTTTTGTTGTCGTAAGATGAACTACTGCAATACTTTCCCTTCCCTAAACTCTGGGAAGGTCTTTTCAATTATATTTTTTTTTATTTTCCACGTTCAGAAATGCTTATTGTGTTTGAGATTTTGAACCTGGAAGTACAATTATACTAGTGATCGATGCTTAAAACATAGATGGTTTAGGATAGAGTGTCCGTCTTCGAGCCCTGTAAGCTGCAGTTTCCAAGTGATTTTTCTTGCTCATCTATCCATATAGGCCCCGTCGACCTTGCTGGTGTTGGAGTTGCTATAACCATCATCAATCAAGTAACAAAGTTGCAATCTTCCCACTGGTTAGTGTGATTACTTCGTTTGTTGCAGAAGAAGATGCATTAGGAAGTTCTAGAGTTGAATATCAGGAGATTGAAATAGTTGAAACATCTATTGATTTGGACATTGAACAGGAAGAATTGATACCCAAAACTGGTATTCACTACCCCTTTTTTATTTCCTCCTAAAGTTAATAACAGCTGAATACATCTTGAAAGGATTTTAATCCATATCTTCAGTAAGCCTTCACATAGTAATTGTATTGTGTTTTTTTTAAAAGTTGAACTTGTGGTAACTGACACATCCTGATCACACAGAAACGAGTGGTGGTGGGCAGAAGAAAATATATGTATCATCAGCTTCATCGGCTTTATTTGTTGGTGGTGCTCTTGGCCTTACCGAAGCTGTGTTCCTCATTTGTGCAGCAAAACCAATGTTGAGTTACATGGGTGTTCGATCTGTAAGCATTATTGGTACTCTAAACTAGTACTTCTATTCATAATACAGCAAATTCATGGAAAGTATAGTTTGCGAGAACATATTTAAGAACTAGTTTTTTTTCTTTAGCTTCATTAGTATTTATTTGTTTCAAGATTTAGCTTCATATTCATCTATACTTGTAGGATTCTCCTATGTCACATCAGCCATACAGTACCTAATTTTGAGATCATTCGGTGCTCCTGCGGTGTTTCTGTCGTTGGCAATGCAGGGTGTTTTCCGAGGGTTCAAGGATACAAAAACCCCTTTATATGCAACCAGTAAGAAATTTTTGTGCACAGAACTCTCTGGTTCTTCCTATTGTTCTTGCTAATCATCTTCGATTCCATCAGCTCTTTGACTCTATCAGAGGTCGAAGGAAAAAAATCTTAGACACCTCAGAAAAAAAGGACCAATATTTGCACATTTCTAAGGCCAAAAAATAAGGTGATATTAACTTGTAACTTTCTATCTAGTGATAGGAGACATGGCAAATATCGTTTTGGATCCAATATTCATCTTCTTATTCAAAATGGGTGTCAGCGGTGCAGCAATCGCCCATGTCATTTCCCAGTAAGATTTCTTGTTGCTTCCACTTTTTGTTGGTATTTTTTTTTTTTTCTCGGGAGCTGCTTCTGGTTTAACTCTTCAATATATAGGTACTTTATTTCCGTTGTACTTTTGTGGAGATTAACAGAAAAGGTCCATCTCGTACCTCTAACAATCAGAGACCTGCAACTCTCAAGGTTTCTCCAGAATGGTACATAATTTTTTGCATCAAAGTATGGTTATAAACTTATAATTATAACTGTCGAAACTTAGAGATGGTTAACAGTGGAAAATCTTGTTCCCACCAACTTTAATGCCAACATATTCTCTCATGTGTGCATGTTTGAAGCAGGATCACTGCTCTTGTTTCGAGTGATAGCCGCGACTTCCTGTCCAACATTAGCAGCTTCAATGGCCGCAAAACTTGGATCAGCACCCTTGGCTGCCTTTCAGATCTGCTTGCAGGTTTGGCTGGCGACTTCACTCCTTGCTGATGGATTAGCTGTGGCAGGGCAGGTAAGGTTGATTATTTTTTCATGTCACGCACACAAGCTATTAAAACAGTTGAGTAGAGGCTTCAAATTGTATTACAGGCAATTCTCGCGAATGCATTTGCAAGGAAAGATTACGACAAGGTCACGGCTACGGCTTCTCGGGTACTACAGGTACAAATATCATTCCTATCCACTCCACAGAAGCATTTCTAATCTTGCTTTTTTTGTTTTGTTAAATTCTGCAGCTGGGTTTAGTTGTGGGGCTGTTTCTGTGTCTTGTAGTAGCCATTATACTACAGTTTTCATCTGTATTTTTTACAGAGGATATAAACGTCCTTCGCCTTCTAAAGCTAAGCATCCCGGTATGAATCTTGTGACAAAAATAAGAACATGTTTTCATCGCATCTCTTGATTCATTGCGGCTGACAGTATTGTATTTACGTTGTTAGATGGTGGTGTTGACCCAACCGATCAACTCCTTTGCTTTTGTTATTGACGGACTAAATTACGGAGCATCTGATTTTGCTTATTCTGCCTACTCCATGGCAAGTCTGTTGCTCCTTCAACTTCTCTGTCGTTTGATCTCACAGGCTCCATTGTATGGGTTATATCTAGTTGTGTGAATGAGCAACACCTCTAACGGAGTTGCTTGAGCTAAAGCTCCAAAATATAAGCCAGTTTGAGTTCGCTTAACATTTTGAACAAGAACTATAGATTCAGTGCTATCTCAACCCTGAGTTTGTTGTGTTCGAGTTGGAAATCGAGCTCTATCAAACTAAATAACCCAGGAAACAGATACCCTTTCAGTGTTTAGGTAGTAGCTCTGTATATGCTCCAAATCTCTTCATTAATTTCCCTTATTTTTCCACAGATTTCAGTCGCGACTGTGAGTGTCCTATGCGTGTTATTCCTGTCCTCAAGCCAAGGATATGTCGGAATATGGTTTGCGTTATCTATCTTCATGTGTTTGCGAGTGCTGGCTGGATTATTACGGTGAACTCTCAATATATATTCCAAAAAGAAATCAAGGTTCCGAGTTTGATCATTTCGAATTTCGAGGCATTCTTAAGATCACCCCTCTGACTGCAATTGCTCAGCATTTTATGTACTAAATGTGCAGGATTGGAACAAGAACAGGACCATGGAGTTTTCTTTCCAGTTTCGATCAATCCATTGACTCAATGTAGATCTTGTGTTATACAATAGTATACTTCTAGAAGCTTGCCAGTATTAGTACATCATTTATTCGAAACGGATACAATTTTTAGGAGAAGCAATATCCAATACCATATTATCCTGTTGTTTTGTTTACTTCGTTGGCAACTCATAGATGAAGCATCATATCTGAGGGCACATGTTTACGAAGAAACAATTAGTTATTTATACACGCACCTAATAAAATAGCGAAAGACAAATCATCCATCAAATCAAAACAAATTTAAGAAAATGTTGTAGAGAGAATAAAAACAGCAAAACATTACTTGGCCATTAATTATCAAGAATCAGGCATTAAAGAATGAAAATTCTAGCTCTGGACGCTTATAAATGGAGTAACAGCTATTTTCATGTATACATAGGAGCATCACCAGGCATGTTCTTCAAATATACTCCACTCCTATGAATTTATTATGCATTCATTGGACCCCTAATTGTAATCCCCGGTGTTGTCTCAAAAAAGACTTGAATAGTTGTGGAATTGACAAGTATGGTTGTTCCTGATATAACAAGGAGTGGTGACCTTAGCACCCAGAAAAATTATATATTCGTCATCTAAGGAGACGGTGGCGGCGTCTTCCAATCATCCCAGTGCTCCCCATGCAAGAAAATATCAAGCCCACAGAAATATCAATGCGGCAAAAACTTGCGTATCTTCAAAGATTTGGAAACTCGTCATGCTTCTAGCTCAAAACCAATAAAATCCAGAATTTGATAAGCTGGTAACCAGATGAAAATATCATGTTCACTTGAGAAAACACATCTGCAAAGAGTTCTTGTTTACTGCACCATTAACTGATCAGCTGCATTTTGCTCAAGCCATACAAACCGACTGATCGACTTGCTTGGTCTTGGCACTCAAATTTGCATCCTCACCAGAGGATCAGAACCTGCAATGGTAACAATTCAGGATGCAGATTTATCTTGCATGTCCTGAGGAGATTCTTTGACAAGCGAATGAACCCATGATAAATCCGGCTCCTCCCCACTGTTGAGGGTCTCAAATGATGATGATTTCTTTAGTCTACCCAATTCATTGGCTGTGACAGCCCATCCTGGAATCCCATTAGGTGATCCCCAAGAGTCTTCCAACGAGGCAACTGCAGCTGCGGCCTCGGAGAGATCTCGTGAACTTAGACTCCTAAACTGTTGATGTTGCTTCTCAAGCTGAGCTAGCATTGACACTCGGGAGTTCATCGGAGAAAAAGGATCCATGTTGTGGGGTGACATTCTCCCCGGAGATGGAGATGGTACCCCAAATGGGGACTGGAGTATCGAGTGATCATTATTTCGCAGTGAAAAATTAGTTTTAATTGGAGATAGCATGCTTTGTTGCTGCTGCTGGAATTGGTGAAAAGTGGCAGACCTGTGTGTAGGAGAGAAGACTGCTGAAGCCAAAGCTTGATCAGAATATCTTGGAGAAGAGCTCTCTGCAGAAAAAAAGTCCTCCAGATTCGATGGAGTTAGAGTCTTTTGACGAGCAGAAAGATTCAACAAATTCGTATGTGCACTTTGTTGTGATTGAATGGATAGCTCGTCCAAGAGCTGCCTCTGTTGTACATCAATATCTGCAATACTCAAGTCTTCAGGGGGAACATCTCTGGCATTTAACGATGAGCGCAATCGACTGGACTGGAGATTGCTTCCTGGCAAAAGCAAGGCCGGAACATTTTGTTGTGGTGGCCAGCCCGTGCTTGCAACGCCATTAGTTGATGGAGACAAGGGCGGAGAGAATGGAGAAGGAGACATCACAGGGTGTGAAGAAGGTGAACCAGGTAAAAAGTTCATCGCCACAGAAAAATCAAATGCATTACAAGCAGTGGTCATTGATCGTGGAGATGGTACAGCAGAACCAGTTGAACCATACAAGGGTCGAAGTTCAACTTGTGTGTGGGCAAAGAAACAAACTCTTCTATTGCAACTTGTACCATCTTTGCAAAGCCGAGTCCTGTATTGTGCAGGGTGAAGCCAGCACTCAAAAACCCCGTGAGCATATTCACACATGTCCCCTCTTCGGCAAGCCCCTTTACGAAAATCTGGGCACATCACACAGCTATAATGAAACTTCCTTGGATCCCTCCTCCGTGCATTTTCACCAGGGTGAACAAATGGGCACTCGGTCCAGTCGTGGGAGTAGGCACGAGAACAGGGTCGAACCTTAAATGAAAACATTCTAAATTCATCCGTTGAATAGATGCTGTTCTTGATATCAGGTAAAGATGGATCAAACGGGTATTCTTTCTTCTCAGGAACAGATGACACAGAAACATCATTGAAGTTCAATTCAGCTGGTATCATCTCTGAAAGAGAACATGGGGATCCATTTCCAGGAGACTGTGACAGTGGTGGAGAATTCGTGTTAGAAGTGCTTCTTGACACTCTCAAAACCCCCTCATCGAATGAAGCATCAACAGCCAGTAACATTTGAAGGGAAAATTTATTGTCCGGACACTCCGGGGAAACAATAGTTATATCAAGAGGGAATTTACCAGCTGCATTAGTTAGATTGGGATCCGCACCTGCTGCCAAGAGTAATTTAACAATGTTAACTGCATTTGTAGATCCACCAGATGCAGCACAATGTAGAGCAGTATCCTTATCAACGCCACAGTATCTATTAACATCAACTTCATGTGAAGAGAGTATCACTTTCAGAACATCAATGCTGCCATAAGTGGCAGCCACCATTAAGGGAGTTCTATGATGCAGAACCATTTGATTCGAGTCCTTTCGTCGTCCATACCACAGTCCAACCTCGTCAATACTAGATGGTTCGCACTCTACAAACCTTTCAAATCCTTCCACATCATTATTGGCAGCAAGTTCAAGCAAATTAGCAAAAGAATCATCAGATTTAATGGTCGAAAGGTCAACACTCATGATCACAGCTGTACTGTCTTGACCACTCCCAACCTCTATAAACTGGTACAATTTGCACATGCTTCCATCGCGCAAATCTGACTGGTTGTGAGAAACAAAAACAAAAACATCTGACATCATTGTAAGGAAGGAACACTTAATATGGAATAAGACAATGGCAATGATTGATTAAAACACTAAAGAAGACTAGTAGGTGAAAATGTTAACGAATTTCCCAAAGAACTATGGCCTAGAAAAAGGAAAGTCATGCGTGGTGTGCAACAAAAAAGATATATTAAATACCTATAAAAAGAAAAGTACCATTTATCACGATGTACAAGGAATTATCAGAATGTCGAGACTGACTGCAGTAAAAAAATTCTCGTTTCAAGTAAAATTGCTCAGAATATCGATATCACATTAAATTTCTGATGACATACTTTTCTCCAGTATTAGTAGTGTGCCGTATGTGTTAATGGTATGATAATCAAGACAACTGAAAAGGTAAAAAGGAGAAATCTATTCCTCCCTTCAGTTTTGTTACCACAAAGATTCATGAGAGTCGTGACAAATTAATCAAAGTGACAAAATCAAAAGGAAATAGTAATGACATATATGGCTAGAAAATATTCTTTGAACGGCTGAAAAATTGTTGAGCATACTTTTAAACATTATAACTGATACAAAAAATGAGGAAAGAAAAATTCAGCAGGAAGAAGCTACAAAAACAAAAACTTTCCAGTTTTTCCCTTGAAAGATCATCAATCCCCCATCACACACAAAAAGACATTTCATTCAGTGATGTTCAATTCCAACATATTTATGCAACCCACAACAATCAAATCAAATATCAACCGTTACAAATATCATAGCACACCTATGAACACAAAACATACTCGTAAAATTGATACACAACCTTAACAAAAAGCTTGCACAGGTCCACAAATGTACTCGAGCACAACTCAAATAAATAATGGATTCAAAAATTAGCAATCCTCACCAGTTAACCATCGAACGAGAAAAAACTATATGAGCAGCCATCACCAGCAGCAAAAAGCTTCAATCTTGAATACTTAAATCCATTCCCAACACCATATAGGTTGGAGTTTCAATTTATATATCAGCAGATCTACAGAGATGGACTGAATGGGAAGAAAATGAGAAAACTGTGATATCAAGAGAAAGGCATCCGCCTTCTGCAGCTTTTTTCTTCGCCATTTCCTATGTTCGTTTCTTGTTTTTTATTCTTTATTTAATTTATTTTTTGATATGTTCTTTGTTGACTTCCTCTCTCTAACGCATTTCAATGCCTTTCCATTTTCTTTTTAAATATTTTCCTCCATGCGATGAGCTGAGTGGAGCAGTAAATGTAACTGTAAATGCCAGTGGTATGGAAACCGGTAGGGCAGGTGAAAGGGCTCGAAGAAAGTAAACGGAAGAAAGGTAGAAGCGACTGGGGAAACCGGTGACCTCTTTGAGCGCGTCATGTTCCACGGCCAGAAAATTAAAGTGGAATGAAATCAAGTTTGGGTTCCGCCTATCAGAGCAGCGGACTTCAGGCAGAAGTCAATTTTGGTTAAACGTTGAGTCAAATCCAAAGTAAATATTAAAAAGAGTTGCGCCAATGAAATTTGGGGAAGATGGAAATGTATTTGCTTATATTCACTTTTATTTATTAGGGTACCAAAAATAGTTAATAATCCTTTAAACAAATTAATAAAGTGATAACAATAGTAATATTCGAAGAAATATCAATAGTAATATTATAATTATGTTTTCCTAATAATTTTGATTTCCAATTTATATTTTAGATAGAGATATATTTACCCGGGTTTTTTTCATTAGCACCTGGTCGGACCGTAAAACAAGTTAGATTTGATAAAAATTAAAATGGCTTAAATCTATTATCTAGATTCTGAAATTTTCGATTATGAATTAAAAAAATATATTGGACAAAGCTGGCTAGTTAATTTACGTGAAATGGGTACAATTAAGAATGACTTACCGTGAGTTAAGAAGCTAATGTTCATCCATTTTAACGGATTTTGAATTATTATAATAATTAATCTAATACTTATTGTAAAGTGTGTGCGTGCTGGATTAATGAATGATTGAATAAATGAAGAATAACAATGATAATAGCGAGACTCGAGAGTTGATTCATATGATTTAGATCTATTTTGTAAAATTTCAAACTTGATATAATCAGAGCTTGACTTGTTGGAGGTTATTTTGGAGTATCATAGATTGTATTCCGGATTTTTTAAATATTAGAGTTATGTCATTACAAAAAACTATAGTATTTAGGAAAATAATAAGTGTACAATCTCGAGTAGGGATGGCAATTTTCCCCGCGGGTTCGGGCCCCCGCGGGGAAAAACCGAATGGGGGCGGTTTTGGGGGGGTTTTTTCGGTTTCGGTTTCGGTTTCGGGGATTTTCAAAATCCCCGAAAGGAATTCGGGGCGGTTATGGGGATACTATCCCCATACCCGAATCCCCGAAACCGCCCCAATTAAAATAATAATAATAATAATAATAATTTAAAATTAAAGAAAAAATAAAACATTTAAAATAATAGTTGAAAAATGAAAAAAATTAAAGAATAATATACTTTAAATAATCGTCTTTGGTGAGATGTAGATTGGGGTGAAAAATGGAAAAAAAAATTTATAAAATAAGTAGTTGAAAAATGAAAAAAAAAATTTAAAACGGGGATGGGGATGGGTTCGGGGAACCCGATCCCCGCGGGTTCGGGGATGGGGATTCCCCGATTGGTATAATCGGGGGTGGGGGCGGGGATATAATTCGGGGGCGGGGATGGGGATGGCAGCCCCGGCCCCGCCCCGGCCCATTGCCATCCCTAATCTAGAGTGACATCAACAAGTATTATTCTCCTACATTTATGCCCTTGATTTGTGGAATTTGTTATAATTAGAATGTTTTAGAATTATCTAGTGAATTCATGAGATATATATATAATTTTGTAATTTAAATATATAACGGAAACAAACCTTTTTTTTATTGTTGATATCGAAAATTTATAAATAATTTATCATTTACTAATTAAAAAAATGGACTGAAACCTCTCTTTTTTGAATTGATTTTACGATCGAGCCACGTAATCTGTAGATGCTCCAATGCTACCCATCCTACTACATTGCTACAATTTCATTTTGTACTTTATTTTAAAATTTTCACCAAGTTTCCCGTCGTTTCATATATATATATATATACCAGAAAATATTGTATACA
Source organism: Dorcoceras hygrometricum (assembly GCA_001598015.1). Lineage (NCBI taxonomy): Eukaryota > Viridiplantae > Streptophyta > Magnoliopsida > Lamiales > Gesneriaceae > Dorcoceras > Dorcoceras hygrometricum. Next base: position 50,536 of record KQ992512.1, on the reverse strand, counting down.
GAAGTAGCATATTTATTCAAACTCTCCATCAAAATTTTATGATGAATCCGCTCTCCTTCACACAACAAACGATGATATTTTATTAGGTTGTCTGCTTTTGCTACTACATTTGCATTTTAATTATAGGATGCTCAATCCATTCATTGTAAGAGAGATTATGAAGTGAATTCAGCATCCAACTATGTAATTGATCAAGCATTCACAACACTATGATGTTATGTTCACTATAGTGCATAAAACTTTTACTCGTATAACTAATTTAATTCATTGAATACTTGAAAGTAAAATTTCAATCTTACATATTGATATATGGTATAAATATATTAAAATTTTTATATTTACTAAATTTATTTTCTTAAAAATAACGTTTATGAGATATATAATACTATAATAGACATGAATTGCTTTTGATTTTTTTTAACCGCCTTTCTTTTCATCCTATATATCTGTGTGAGAGTACTCAACCACTCATTTATTGGGTGAGACTAGGTGTAAATTGTCTCGCAGTAGTAGCGACAAAGCCCCTTTAGTCTATAACTTCTGCCAAAGACCGGAACAGATATTATTATTAGCTTTGAGTACATTAATTATATATATAAGTTTCCATCAAATTAGGCGTGTCAATCTGTACTGTTTACCAATTAATCAACAATGCAACACAAAGTAGAAACTAGAAACCTTTAAAATCGATGACAAGCAACTCTTCTATGAAGTAACACAATGCAACACAATACTATTCGAATTCTATATAAAAATGAGATTTGTCAAACTCTCTAAATCTCACGATACTCTGTATATGATCACACTTAAAAGGAAACATTTGAAATTGGGTGTAATGAAAGTTTTATTTTATCTTTTCAAAAGAACGATCGTTTGGCCGGAGGTTGTCCAACGACTTTCATCAAATTGGCGATTTCGAGAACTTTAGCCACTTGTGTACCTCTCTTGGCCTCGGCAGATGCTCTCCTCTCCTCGGCTTTTCGTTGAGCTTTTGCCATGTCGTTTTGCATTTTCTCATGGGCTTTTGCCCTTCTCTCTTCTAGCTTTCTCTTCAAATTTTGGAGACTTAATTAATCGTGAGGTAATAGCTAATACGATTTTCATTACATGATAATAATTAAACAGATGATAAAATCATATTTTAGATCATCTTTCTTTGGAGAAATAAAAGGCTAAGAAGTTTTATTACGATAATTTCAAATCAAATGTACGAAGTTGATGTATTTAATTGGTATCGAATTTAAACTTGATGGCCATATGCTAATCTTTTGTAGCACCCCAACTAGATCAAAATGAAACTTGGTAGCTATATGAATAATCTTACAGTAGCAATATTTCTCGTAAACTTCAAGATAGCACGTACATATATTAATCAGACAGCCATTGATAATCATGCAATTTTTATTAATAATTGTTTAGGGTACCTCAAGTTTCTTCATCCATAAAGTGGCCCTATCAACTTGCTCATCCTCGACGCCTTTAATTACCGCAATCTCCCTCTTGAAACGATTGCTGATCTTGGATATCTCGGCATTCTGCCATGCATTGATCTTACATTCCACCTCCTCTTTCCTCACGCTTTGCGCGGACGACGCTTCACCATTGCTACGAATATCGCCATGATCACGTTCATGAGTACCCCTTGGCATGACGGCCAGCGGGTTAGTACTTTCTTCGTGTGGATAACCATCCTCTCCCATGTTCCGATAACTAGGGGTGGAGCCCACCGTGACCAGAGCACTGAACTGATCATTGCTGATGCCGGCGAAACTCTGGCCCTCACGAGCATCACTGTAACTGGACGACGACTCCATGGATAGGTATGATGATAATCTACGACTATTTGTTTCCCAGGTTAGAGCATGGATGTCTCTAATGTCGGGTGTTTCCCCAGGATTGCTATTTGTGGTTGGATTGGTGGTGACTATGCTTCTATCATTATTCAACATTAGGTAACTGTTCTTAATTTTTGTGAGTTGGCAATAGAGAAAGGATTAGTGATCATGAACACAAAGTACGTAATTGCTTCCACTCTATCCGAAGGGATTTATATTTTAGTTTCCAACTTCTACACCACCGTGGCTCTATATGATAATATAAAAATAATATTCAGATATACTTTTGTAATGATTGCGACAAATAGAAAAGTTATCCTTTATTTTATAAATCAATTTCTCTTCTTATATTTACTAAATAAATAAATTAACTGAACAAATTAAACATTAGTAGATTGATAGAGGAAAAGAGAAATAATGTTAAATATGAAATTTTGATATAATTGAGGTCGATGAAAAACGAAATTCAGCATATATATGTGAGAAAAAGGGAATAATCGGTAAATATGTAGATACAAATACTTCTTGGCATTCTTAATACCCACAGTATTTTGTTTAATTCAAAATTAGTGGTTTTCATTCGTTTAAATAGAATACGAGAATTTCTTCCCATGGCTAATTGGGAGCTTTTGATTTTCAAGAACAACCAACATTTACCTCAACCTACACATATATGCTGTCTGTCAGGCCTCGTGCTCTCAACAGATAAACACATGCGGAAGCTATCAAAAAGTGGGTAAAATTTTCGCTTTTAGGCCCAACGGTTTCAAACATATAATTTAAAATACAATAATACTTAAAATAAGTTTACCAGTTCAAAACAACCAACAACAAAGCATACATAAATTCAACATATACCAAACTCCCCTATGGGTACAACAACTAAGCGCAGGGCATCCCCCTGGCTAACTGATACATATTTAATATAAGTATGCTATATGCAATCTGGGACACTCTAGCCACCTCCTGGGGCACCACCAGCTGGGTTAAACCCACGACCAGCTGTAGAACCTGGGTTTCCTGAAAACAAAGCAACAAGGAACAACCAAGCCCCGGAGGGACATGGGGTTAAACCCCAGTACGGAGAGTAAACATAGAACAGCAATATACAGCAAGGAATAAATTAGCAGATGCTATGCATGAGACACCAAGAACAAAAGAAAGCTCTACCCACTAGGGAGCTAAGGAACTCAAACATAGCTCCAAGAAACATCGACAATGTACCGTGGCCACGGGGTGAGTTCACAGTGTGGTAGTGAGCCACTCGCCATGAAACTACACCCAATTACCAGATGCATCAAACAACTCGACCTGCTGTTGCCTCGCCCATGAACTGTGGTAGTTAACCACTCGGCGCATGGTGGCTACGATCCCAGCAGGGAGATGAGAGTGCGGTATTACCGCTCGCCCTCACAAACCCATGCTCGCGGACCGAAGTCCCATCACGCATGCGACTCGTCATAAGCTCCTTGAC
>KQ992512.1:16363-34879 GCA_001598015.1 Dorcoceras hygrometricum | reverse complement strand
TAAACGCAGTCGTTTTGCCCTCAACGCGATTATACTAACGCACCTGCTGATCACAACACACGCGAAACCAAACCTCACGAAACGACAGCGTTTCAGGAATCTCGCGCTAAAACGCTCTTCTGCTGGATTCATCACCAACCAGCTGCTAATTCACCAAAACCAGCTGACACGTCGACCAGCAGGTACTTCTAATACACGAAAGAAAACAGAATCTCCAGAATTGCTCAACACACGAAATGGAACCCGAAAATACAACTCAAACACTCAGAAAGAGATCTAAAACCTCAATATATCGATTCATTCCAACGTTAAAATCGAAATTACAATCCAGGTCTCACACTGTCTGTCTCTGTCATTAGTATTAAAACAGAAAATATCGACAACGAACGAATTGCTTCACCTAGCTGGCTAGCAAACATAAAGTGTCATGACCTAAACGCGTTTCTAGTTTTTAAAAAAATGAAACCGAGACCAGCAATATTGTGATTATGGGAGTTGGTTTGGGAAATGATCCAAGTGTTTTGTTTGTTTCTATGCAAAGTCCTGCACAATTGTCTTTTAATCTTTTGTTTTGATTTACCATACACGACTTTCGATATAAAAAGAAATATCATGGTGGTCAAAAAGAGAAAGTTAACCATCATTATGTGAAGATCTATATAGTAGTCTACATTAGCAAAAGCTTAATGCCCTTGCATTTATATTATCAAAACAAAAATTAAAGGGCTTCACTTTTAAATAAAATCTTAACTTTTGGAGGGCCAGATCACAAATATATAGGTGATGCTGGAGAGTGTGGAGATGCCACTAGTAGTAGATATTGGTGAAATTTAGTGCATGCATGTGTTTCAATTTACAGAAAAAAAAATATTATATCAAATCTTGCGTGTTTGTTTTACAAACGAAAAATTATTTCGAAATATGGAATATGGATACAAGACCTATTGTTAATGTTTGATTTCAACGAGTTAATAAAATTTCATTTATGAAAGAACTGCAACAAAAAAAGAATACTTTTTTCAAACAAAATATCTTTTGATTCTATAGTATATCGGTATGAAGAGTAGACAAAATATGAGTTCAATTTCTCAATTGTTTTTACTCAGTAGCAAAGCAACCAAGTGGTGTCATGCTCTGGTTATAGCTAGCCCCTCGTTTTAGTCCCATGGTATAAATTGAGCCCCCGAATTATATTATTTTCTGGTATATTTACGTAATAATCCGCTCATTATTAATAGAATTGCCCTTTAATTTGTCGAGTTTCATAAAAATATGGGCAATATGGTTGTGCATGCCCAAATTGAATGTGACATGTGCCACTGCATTTTGTGGTTTCGGATACGCGATTTTTTTTCCTATATATTATCGGAAAGTAGTTGAAGAAAAAGATTTGCTGTCAAATTCCATTTACTTAATTGGTAAACATTTATTTATGCCATAAATGACTCAATGAATATATATATATACGTCTCTCATATATATTCATTGTGTCCTTTTTCTTTCTTTACTTTTTTTAAGGATAGATACTGCATCCAATTATGTTCCAGTTTTTTCACTTTAATTAATAATATTTGATTCGCTGATCACTAGCTTTCTAGTTGCATCACTTAATTGCTTTTATTCCTTAATTAATGGTGTGTGTGATTGCAGGCCAAGCACGTTTGTCTTTCCATTAACTTTTACACGCATTTGCATTTAATTATTTGTATATTACTCAGAACATGTTTCAATATTTGTATCAAGACCATAGATCTGACTTGTAAATAATCTGACATCAATGTTTCAATTTTGAGATGAGATATCAATTTCGAGACCTAAGGAGACTTTTAGTACATTATAATATAATTTTTTATGGCAACCCTATAATATCTCTCATTGTGTTGGAAAATATAGTATAATGTCGTTATTTGTTTGAGCCATGGCATCCACAACTTCATCAAAAATTTCAGATATTAATTTCTAGTTGGATATCCAACTTAAATTTTCATAAAGTCAATCAACTACATTCGGGCCCAAGAATCTTACCAAACCTGATTTGAGGCATGAACAATGTGCATCACAAAATTTAGACAAAATCCCAGCCCTGTAAAATGTTGTTTCCAGGGGGAAAAAAGGGAGTTAAAAATTAATAAAATATAGTACTTTTGCAATTGTGTCACAATATCCTAAAAAGAAGCCACAAAATATCGGCTTCGAGCCTCTTGCATCATAACTATGCTATATCTTTTTTTCCCGAATACTTATTATCAATTAACAATGAAAATGAGTATTACCTATTTATAATATATCATCTTTTGTCAACATGTCAAAGTAAAAGGAATTCTATAATATTGTAATAAAATGAGATTTCAAAACCGCTCCAGTCCCTAGAGTTCCTTTTTTTATATTTTGATAGAGTATTATGATTTTTGAAAAACACCCGAATATTTTGTTGCCAACTTTTCATCAAAACCAAAAATTCATAATATATCTACCCCATAAAATTCATGCATCCGCTTATTAGTACTAATATATTTCACATGGTTTACGATTATTCTTTATTCATCAATATTATGATATACTGTACAATAGAAAGAAAATATTTTATCAAAATATACAAAGTTACAAACTTTTTTCTAGCATAAAAATTATATTTGGAAATAAAATAAGGGCCATCTTGGCCCCCATGAAAGAAAATTGCAGGGAACCGGTGGCAGGGGCTGAAATCCCATTTATTACAAATAGTTAAAAACAAATTTAATTGATACATCTACTAGAGGATATATTGGGAATCTTGTAATGTAAGATTCGTGGACTACTAGAGGATATATCGGGAACCTTGTAATGTAAGATTCGTGGACTAGTAGATAATACCCGTGGGTAGTGCTTAGTCTCAATATCAACGAGGGTTATTATTATACAGCGTGTTGATTTCTTTCTGGTCTGAACTCTGGACACGGTTCTCCTTGGATGTTTATGGCAGCAAACCTTTCCCCAAGTAGAACACTTCAGGTCCCTGGGCAACGTGGCTTAGATGGTATCAAATATCTTGCTAACTTTGACCCCGACGTTTGTAGTAACATCATTTTGTAATAATAGCAATAATATCATACTGACTTTGAAATTTTTTGTTGAGATTTGTAATTATAAAAGTTATAATAGAACTTTCCCAAAGTATATTATTATCTTACAATGACCGTCGTAACGAAATTAGAAGAGAAGATAATCGTTGCGTAAATAAAAAAAACCTCGAGCAGGATGCGTATAAAATTTGTACTTCACTAAAATAAGCATAAGATCGGTGGAACTATTAGGGTGTTTTATATAATTTGAAGTATAAATTATTTTTAAGAGTTCCAAAGTTTCAGTATAAATCAGTGTACAAAAGAAGCATGACAATAAATTGAATAATTTATTATTAACTCGACCAAATTGATAAAACTATCTAAAGTAGTTTATAAAATATCTAGATATTTTATCGTACGACTTATATAGATAAAAGATATTTTACCAGTTTATTCAATTAGATCAACTTCGATGGATAAAATTCCCCATTCATGTTTACGTTTATTTGATGTCTTTGAAAAATTCCTCAATTTTTTTTATTTTAATCATACTTTTGTAATACAGACACAACATCAACCTTGATAAAGTCCTAATTAACGCATACGATTTTTATTTAAAAAAATTATTAATGGATCACAATTAGGCCCAAACCCTACCCTTAAGTTGTCAAGTCACGGCCCAAAATCTTGATGTTAAATTTGCACGTTCTTGAATGCTCAGCCCACCTTGGAGAAGCTAGATCACACTCGTTTACTTTATTTAATAACATATAGTCGTTTGCACTTTTGCTTGTGTTTAATAAAGATTTTATTACCTCCAAAAAAAAAAACGAATATTAAAATAAAATTCACAATAAAACTATAAAACGAATCAATTGCATCTCCTTTATCCTATGTTCACGTAAAAAGGGATAATATTCTCGATCACAAATTTGATGCTTTTAATATTCTCCATAAAGCACGACACAAATATAAAATAAAAGATAATATATTAATATAGAATATATAACGATAATAAATTCAAAAATCCATTGTGATAAATAAATCCAAATAAACATTGGCCTCTAATCGGGAAACTTGTTCAGACTGATGACCAGGAAAAAAAAATGATAAAAAGAGCTTGAGTAAAGCCTCAAAGCTATTTGATAGCCGCTCACTTGTACCTCAGCAGATACACAGCCCAATCCTCCATTGCGTCTTTGCATTTTCCACCGCTCTTTCTTCCAAAGCAGAGAGCAATGGAGATGGCTATCGGCTCTCACGCCAATTCTAAACTCATCCCTCCCTCAGTCTTATCATCAAGAAATCTAGGCCCCAACAAAAGAAGCTCCTTTGTCTCTTCGTCGCTGCTGAAAAGACAGCTTCTTGGTGACTGCTTAACTTTGAAGACACATACGAAGAGCTGTAATCTTGAAAGTTCAAGTATCCCATTTCACAATTCTGTAAAATGCTCGGCTTCTCAAGTTGCAGAGACCACCGCTGGTGATGTAGATGATGCTCGTGATATATCGTGGCGATATCTTTATTTTTATGTATTTGTTATTGCTCGCATCGTTTGTTTATTATTTGCTTGGGTTGAATTTGTCGTACTCTATGATTTTGATAGTTTTATTAAAAGAGTATTTGTTGCTTTTTTTTTTTCTGGTTGTTTGAGTCGTGTGTGATCTGAAAAGCTATGGAAGAAGCATGAAGGGAATTTTCCATCTGTGATGATATCCTTCATCATTCATTCTGTCTGCCAGCATCACCAGTTTTGAGCTTGAATATGTGTGTTTCTTGTGAAAGCGTAGTAACAGATTATAGTTTTATCTAGTGCGTCAAGTTGCTATCTTAGGTTGATATTTGACCGTTGGGGATCATTATTTATGTTCTTTTAGAATGTAATAGAGTCTGTGCTCCAGTAACATCAAGATGTTGAGTCATTGAAGTTTTTGATGTAATGGGATTCTCTTGGATCATGCTTTCGAAATATTTTCCTGGGGATTATTATGAACTTTCTGCATTATTATGATGCTTGTTACCTCAGTTATATCTCAATCCTGTGCATAATTTCAAACTCCTACTACGCTTTACGTTGCATGCAAACTATTAGTGCATACTACATGGGAACTGCTTCAGTTGGTCCTGATGGTTATTTCATTTAATTGTTTCAGAGACGAAGAGCCAATTGATCAGAAGGAATGACATACGAAATATTGCAATTGTTGCTCATGTAGACCACGGAAAAACCACTCTGGTTGATTCCATGTTGAAGCAATCAAAAGTATGTATATTTGTAACCTTTACAGAAGAGTTTTATTTCTGTTGTAAAATATCTCATGTTACGATGCTTTGAATTGATTTATTTTAGTTCTGTATTTTACATTTTTTTGTGACTCTGCACATTTTCCCTGACACTTGTCATAATGCAGGTCTTGCCCCATTGTTGTAACCATCCTACATGGTGTTGAATTGAATTAATGTCTCTACTATGGTTGATTGTGCAGGTTTTTCGTGATAACCAATTTGTACAGGAGAGGATAATGGATTCAAATGATCTAGAGAGAGAAAGGGGAATTACAATTCTAAGTAAAAACACATCTATCACATATAATGACACAAAAATTAACATAATCGATACTCCTGGACATTCTGATTTTGGAGGTGAAGTGGAACGCATTCTCAACATGGTGGAAGGAGTTCTTTTAGTGGTACTTCCTCTATACCTGTTATTTGATTCTTTATATCGCATTGTAGCTTGTAGCTGTTTATTAGTGATTCACATCTGGTAGAGTATACTTCCTACGAAACAATCTTGTTGAAGACATATGTAAAAAAGTATAAAACTATTGTTAGTCAACCTCCCAATAATTAAAGCTTTTCATTGATATGGCTTTTGATATGGTGAGAAAGCTAGAAGGCCCAAGTTCACAACTCATGGTGATATTTGATTAATTTGGTGTTTGATGACTATTTCTGGTTGTTTCGTACTCATCCACCATGTATATATACAATTGGATGCTAATTCCTGGTCATATCAGCTTAAAGATGAGGGAATACATTAAACAAATGAGCATTGTTGGTTTATCTCCCATGAGTTTGCACTGTTGGGAAAAGTGGTTTCTGTTGCCATTTACTCCGCACGAGATTGAATATCAGAAAAAGAGTTACGATGCTTATTAATTACTTATTGTTGGTTTAGATTTCAGTTTCACTTGACTTTATCGTCTCTCATCTTCATTTTTTCCGTGGTACATTGGTCTCAACTGCAAGTACACCTAACTAGTTTTAGCTTGCAAAAACAGCGATAATGTTACATTTTTGTGAAAGTTAATATACAATTGTAAAATGGTTTCTACATTGATATATTAGGCATCTACATTTTGTTCCCAAAATATGTCCCCCGCAGTACATGTCTCAAATCCTGTTGTTCTTTTTTGAGCATTTGTATTTTATGTTTGTGTTCTGGAGTTGCCATCTTTGTTATGATATTTTTCTTTCGTTGTTCCTTGGTCTTCTATTTACTTTGTTCTAATATCCGAAGCTTTTTAATGTTTGACAGGATTTATTCTGATTTGGCAGGTTATTTCTGATCTGACAGGATTTTATTTCTGATGAATAGACGTGGTTATCTTTGTAGGTTGATTCTGTAGAAGGTCCGATGCCACAGACAAGATTTGTATTAAAGAAGGCTCTTGAATTTGGTCATGCTGTTGTTGTTGTTGTCAATAAAATTGACAGGCCTTCTGCTCGTCCAGACTATGTGATTAATTCGACCTTCGAACTGTTCATTGAACTGAACGCCTCAGATGAACAGGTACTTATCTTTATCTCATTGAATTTAACATCATGAGTGCAAAGATGTGCTTACTTTCATTCATGGATTGACTTGTATATATGGTTTTGACTGCCCATTTTTAGTTAAGAGTCTTTACCGATGTCTGTTTATTGCAGTGTGATTTTCAAGTTATATATGCAAGCGGCCTCAAAGGAAAGTCTGGTCTTTCACCTGAAAATTTGGCTGAGGATCTTGGACCACTTTTTGAGTCCATTGTTAGATGCATACCTGGACCACAAATTTCCAAAGATGGAACCCTTCAAATGCTTGTTAGTACTATTCATGTCTGCATTTATGTTTTTTTGTTATATTAGTTCATTGTTTTGTCCGGGTGATTTTGATTTTTGGAATTTCTTTGTCCACAATGACATTTTGTTGGGGGAAGGTAATTATTTTGTGCCTTTTGAAACAAGTGGTTGTTGAGTAAGAGTATGCTTTTCGGGAAACCATTTTTCTGGGAGATCCAAATCAAGAATGAAACATATACCAATGACCACCTAGCATCTGCTGTTTTGAGCAATGATGTTAATAATTTGGAGCAGTTGATGTCAAGGGAATGCCAGAGAAGAGGATGCCATGCTAGTATATCCATTTAATTAACCACTAATTATCACCGGTTGTCATACTTTTGTATGATCCACGTGGACCAACATCACAGGTTAACTTGCAACGTGTTTGAGTTGCATTCATGATAGTTTCCCTACAATTACATATTAAATGAAAATTTTGAAATGGGCAAAGGGATGTGAATTTAAGATTTTAAAAATGCTGCAGTTTTTATAATATTAGTGCAAAAATTCTCGATGTTTATTGTAGCTGTTATGAGTGAGTATAGATGTAAAAAATAGCGCGAAGGTTATTACGCTCATATTGACTATCACGATCCTCAATTGTCATGATCGATTGGAATTGCATTAGCTCTAAATTTTTCCACCTGAACGTACTGTTAGGTATATCATAATAGTGTTGAAGGGATCTACTTATCTATTTGAAGCTGGATATGTTTCAGAGGGAAAAGATCTAATCAGACGGGATATCATTAAATTATGGGGGAGGAGGTTAATAAGAGTCATTGAGAACTTTATGGATATCCGTAATATATGTTATTTTTATTATTTCATTCATATGTTTTATGTATGATAAAATTATTATTAAAACTTGTGCAGGCAACAAATATCGAGTATGAAGAACATAAAGGGCGCATAGCTATTGGACGCTTGCATGCTGGGGTATTGCGCAGAGGAATGGAAGTGCGGGTAGACTTTCTCGAAAGTTAGAAATTCAAGTTCTAATCAAGCTTTATATGAAACATCCCTGTTTTGGAGCCACAGATTCTTCTGTTGATTCATAATTGGAAGAAACTTGTATGAGTGAGATAGACGACTATCTAAAAGAAATAAATTATCTTAGCAGAAACTGATCATCCTTAAGTCCCAATAGTATAGATGATTAGATGTATACGTATTGAAAATGCCAAATTTTATTTATGCAGACACCCACACCTATTCATTTGGTGCTCAAATTTATGTTTGACTTTGACCCGAAATTTTTCTGGCTCGAAGATAAGCAAATTATTTTGGGTGTTAGAACTCGAGCTCGGTTCATTTAGCTCTAACGTAGTTGTCAACTTCTATTAAATAAAATCTCGATCTCTCAGGCTTGTTTAATTCAAATGTATTTATTACATTTGGATAATGTGAAAGTCCGCAACAGATTTGAAAACTATTAAACAAGATAATTCACATTTGAATTAATTTCATAAAATATCTGATCTTGTCAAGCTCGAATTTGATAGTTCGAATAAATATTGAATTTGAGTTACCTTGACTCTTTCACACCTCTAACTTGACCCTTGCTTCACTTAAAGAATCAACAAATGTTGATAATTGCCACCTTTAGATCAATTGCATCCTTATTTGTACTTGATGATTTTTTTTTCCTTTTTCATGTCTTCTTCATGTTCTTAGGTTTGTTCCTCAGATAATGAGTGCAGATTTGCAAGAGTGAGTGAACTATTTGTGTATGATAAATTCAGTAGAGTTCCAGCAGAAACCGTAGAGGCTGGCGATATCTGTGCCGTTTGTGGGATTGATGATATTCAGGTAGGGTCAAATTAGTATAACCGGAATAAATTTGTCTCTCGTCTCTTGTATTTTCATATTTTGCTACTGTGAAATCGTGATAGTAAATTTCTCATCGATCCAGATTGGGGAGACAATTGCAGACAAAACTTCAGGGACGCCGTTACCCTCTATAAAGGTGGAAGAACCTACTGTGAGAATGGCTTTCTCGATCAACACTTCACCGTTTGTCGGCCGTGAGGTATGTTTGATCAGTTTCATCTCTTGTTGGAGGATTACGTGTAGCAATATGAAAGAAACGACAATCAATAATGCTATCATCAAACTCATCCTTTAAATTCCCCTAGATTTTTGTACATGGTTGAAATGACTTTTCATTCAGTAATTTCTTTTTGTGGTTTCAGGGAAAGTATGTCACCAGTAGAAATCTTCGAGATCGATTGTACCGAGAACTTGAAAGAAATTTAGCAATGAAAGTTGAAGATGGAGAAACTTCAGATACATTTATTGTCAGTGGTCGTGGGACTCTGCATATCACTATACTGATAGAAAATATGTAAGCAATTTTATTTTTGGTACAATATATAAGAATTTATCTGTTCATGTTTTGATCAATGGCTATTATCTTCACTCTGTAAAATGTCATAATTTCTCCAGGCGAAGGGAAGGATACGAGTTCATGGTAGGACCACCAAAAGTTATTAATAAGAAAGTGAATGATCAGCTACTTGAGCCTTATGAGGTGATTGTTTACTAATTTAGTTCTATACAAAGCCCCTTTTTACTTAACAAATGATACAAAGTAATGTAACTTTACATCAACAAGCATATCTATATTTACCTGAATCGGATACATCTTTTGTGTTGCGTATCTATCTGGTGCACATTGGAGTTATTTATTATGGGAAACCATTTGTCTTCCCGAAGTGTCTATTAAACATGTTGTGTGAATTTTTATTGCAAAGATACACAATTAATTAGCTTGGTTTTTTTCCCAACTTCCAAGAAAATATTGGATTGGTTCACACAGATAGAATATTATTACATTTCTACCATTTATTGTAATTTGTAGCCATGATATCTCCAATCAGGTGTGAAACTTTCCGTTTGGGTGTCTTTGCAGATAGCTATCGTAGAAGTTCCGGAAGAATACATGGGACCTGTAGTTGAACTTCTTGGCAGAAGACGTGGCCAGATGATCGATATGCAAGGAACTGGGTATTATAAATGAATCCACCTTCATTTTGTGTGTGTCTATCGTTTTTCTCGAATCATATCTTTATTCTTAATCATAAACAATTTTCTTTACCTGCTTATTCATTTTTTTTTCCTCATAAATGGAGTCTCTCTTGAGTCCTGATCGTGTTTTTACTTGTATGTCTTGCTTTTTCTCACATCTGCCACTGAAACCTCGTATGCTCCTAGATCGGAAGGCACAACTTTGCTGAAATATAAAATACCAACCCGGGGACTTCTGGGATTAAGGAATGTTATTCTCACAGTTTCTCGAGGCACAGCAGTTCTGAATACAATATTCGATGAATATGGACCTTGGGCTGGTGATTTAAGTACCCGTGATCTTGGTTCACTGGTAATTTAACCTGGATTTATATTAACCTCTTTTACATTGGTATACGATGTTCTGATGGTTTTACGAATACTTTTATGTATCTGAAAATTGCTGGTTTTAAAATGTTAATGCGTAACCTACTTGGGAAACAGGAATTCACTCCTGCTGAAATTTTCTTGACATCATATCTGTGGTGAGCAGTAATTGCCATATTGTCTTGTGTGATTGTTTATGTGGTATATCAATTGTTTGCCATTTTGGCTGTTGTATTCTTTAGAAAGCTTAAACTATTCTTTACTGTCAATAAAGCTTCTGGTACGGCAGTAGGCACTTGGTATTGAGAACATTCAGTGTAAAGTTTAACTTCCTATGAGTTAGCTTAAAAATATTTGGAGGGTTATTGTGATTGCTGTTGTAGTATTGCCCTCGAAACATGACCGTTTTCACTATTTTGTACAATTAAATATTTGAGTTATATCCTTGCATATATATAGCATTTGAACAACTGCCACTTGGTCTTATTAATTCTCAAATTAGATGGATCATTTTGCTTTCCATTATACTTTTCCCACTATAAGTTGGATTGAATTATTTCGTCTACGTTCTAGCGTAGCTAACTTTCATATGAATATGATGCATTGCTCATAACATAATTTACTCTGCTTTTAAGGTTGCTTTTGAGGATGGGGCGACTACATCTTACGCACTCTCAAGCTCACAAGAGAGAGGCCAGATGTTTATTGGACCTGGACTTGATGTTTACAAAGGTCAAATCATAGGTATTCACCAACGCCCTGGTGACTTGTCACTCAATGTATGCAAGAAAAAAGCAGCCACAAATGTCCGGTCTAATAAAGAGCAAACAGGTAAGAAATTTTACTCCATTCGCACGATATAATAATCCTGCGAGCTTTTAGAAGACTTCAATGAATGGACCATTTCTTGGTACATGCAGTGGTTCTCGATACCCCACTTGACTACAGTCTGGATGACTGTATCGAGTACATTCAAGAAGATGAGCTAGTCGAGGTTACCCCATTGAGTATACGGATGTGCAAAAATCCAAAGGCCGTTAAGAAATCTCGCTGAATTTATTCTTAACAGGCGATCGATTTAATTTGATTCAGTCCCAGATCTACAAGCTGGACATTTTTAGTTCTATATATATTAGACAGCAAAAATTTTGTATACGTGAAACTATAAGGTATACAGATAAAAGCATAGAATGATTGCCGAACCATTATCTGCGGATCCTTAGAGATATAGAACAGAATCTTTTGCTAAAGTAGGATAGTACATGCAGACAGGTTTCGCCGAACATTTTTCTGTGTTAAAAATAAGCGGAAGTATAGCTTCAAAGATCGTCTTGAAAGGTATTTCTGTTTCTTTTCTTGGTTTTTGTTGTTTTGTACGACATGATTGTTTTCTGTGACATACCCTATGAAGATGTACTTATCGATATTCTATGAACAATTTTTTTTTTAACTATGCACCATTGAATTATTATTTTTCACACGTTCCACCTTAAAAGTTTTTATCTTTTGCATATTGCATCCTCTCAAATAATTTTGCGTCTAAAACTTAATTAATTATAATTTTAAAAAGAAAAATTGCCAAAAATACCAACAAAAATCCCGATAATTATTTTTCCTATGAAAAACATATCATTTTATCCTTACTTATAACCCAGTGTCTATAATATGGATCAAGTTCAATTGTTTGAGGTAGCTACAGAAAAACAGCATGGTTGTTTGATACTCTGAAATCAAATATTCCTTCATATTAGAACCTGTGCTTTAAAGCCCAGCACCCACGTCAAATACAAACAGGGGAAGAATAAAACCGGCGCCATTTCCTAGTTTTAATGAAAAAACCTTATAAGTTTTCGTTTATCATTCATTTATCTCAGAACTACTAACTAGGTTTGTTAAAATGTAAGATCTGAGTGTAAATTGCTGAAACCTCATTAATTAAATAAATAATGCGTAAAAAGGCTCTATATATCGAATGTAAACTGCCAAAAACCACCATTATTATGTCATTTGCCTTGAAATTTTAGATGGCTCATCACCAATCAATATCTGTGTACTAGGTAAACTGGATCCTATCTTGTTTGCCTAACCATTTTTATATATGATTTTATCATAAAAAAGAAAGAGTGCAAGCTTCAGCTTCACCGGAATGGACTTGAAATAGCTGTCCACAGCGAATTCTTCAAAACTGCAGCTCCGATCCGAAGCATAGTGCATTATCCGAGTTGGTGTTTTTTAACCATAGATGTCCAATATTGTCAGATCCCCAATGACAAAATCCATGCGAAGTAATACACTATTGGTCCAGCATCTTACTCATGCTGGCTTCCCACCCCG
The DNA here is from genome assembly GCA_001598015.1 of Dorcoceras hygrometricum. Lineage (NCBI taxonomy): Eukaryota > Viridiplantae > Streptophyta > Magnoliopsida > Lamiales > Gesneriaceae > Dorcoceras > Dorcoceras hygrometricum. The sequence goes on along the minus strand of KQ992512.1, from coordinate 21,998 downwards.
TGCGACCTTCCCCTCGCTTGGGTTCTAAAAAATCAACCACTCCACAGTTTGGCCGTGTTGATTGCGGATAGCAACTGCATGAGAAGTCCATATAAAATCCCAACAAATGGTTTAACTGGTGCGCTGCCCTCATCAATAAAGTTTACCAAAAATCCCTGCAAGAACAGGCTCCATCAACGAACTTGTGGAACCGAACTCGGTCCCTAACTACAATCTCCCTATCGTACAGTCTGCTTATAGTCTTTGTGACTTCATGACAGTCCACACAGACCCTCAGGTTTTTCACAACTCTTATCACTACAGGCGCTTTAGTCTTCAACAAACCATAAGCAATAGCTAGTCTTTCACTGTGTTCCCAAAGAGCTTCTTGCTTTTCTGCATCCCCTACATTCTGCAATATAGCTGCAATCCAGGGCTGGTGGCCGAACTCATGAACCCTTTCAGATACTTCCAATATAACTTCTCTTATGTCCTTTGCCTCCGGATGGGACCATTTCCCCATCACAAATTCATGCATGTGACCCTCAATTTCGATGGCAGAGCAACCAGGCACAGCCTTGATTCCCCTATCCCTCATTTGTCTCCTCACGTCACTCATTTTCCCCCATTTTGAGCATGATGCATACAATCTTGAGAGTAATATGTAATTCTCAGCATTTAGTGGCTCTAATGCAAGAAGCTGCTTTGCTGGAACCTCAACGTAATCCATCATCTTATTGTTCTTGCAACAAACAAGTATGATTCGCCATATTGCTGGATTTGGAGCAATTGGCATACTTTCAACAAATTCATAAGCCTCTGCAATCTGGTTTGTCCGACACAACAAATCGACCATGCTGCCGTAATGCTCCATGGATGGTTCAATCCCAGAGTCGAGCATGCCAGACCAACACTTTTTACCCTCGGAAATCAGCCCACCGTGGGCACAAGCTGATAATACACCGATAAATGTCACATTGTTCGGCTCAACCTGAAAGAAACATTATAAAAAAGAGTTCAGTGTGTACCAAATCACAGAAATTAAAAAGAATGGCATGAATACGCACAAATAAGATCTTCTATATGCATATGATATGGAAGACTATCTGGGATCAAACAGCTGTAACCTTCAGCAAAGATCTAAAATCTTATTCCAGAACATCTGTTCTCCACACATAGGTCGCAAGATTGATTTGTTCAGAAAGACAAGCGGTTAAATTCTTACCCCGGCTTCCGCCATTCTTCCAAAAGTATTTAATGCTTCTTCCGAAAGACCATTTATAGCGAACCCCATGATCATGGTGGTCCAAGCCTTGGCGTCCTTAAAAGGAATGGTCTCGAAAATTTCTCTAGCCTTCTCGATACACCCACATTTGGAGTACATATTAACAAGCGCTGTGCTTACTCTGAGATCATTTTTTATTGCTTTCTTATCAATAAAAGCATGCAGCCATCTTCCCAAATCCAAAGCCCCACTCACAGCACAAGCCGAAACAACACTGACAACCGTCCTCTCATCAGGCTTCACACCAGTCCTTTGCATCTCCCTGAACAACTCCATTGCCTCATTCACCATCCCAACCCTCGAGCACCCGCCAATCACGGCGCTCCACGCCGCAACACTTTTGTCGGTAATTTCCTCAAATACCTGCCTCCCTAACTCCATTTTCTCACATTTCGTGTAAAAATTCAGCAACGACGTCTGAACAAACGTATTACCAACCAGCCCAGAGGCTATCGCATGCTTATGGACCTGCCTCCCTTCCTTAAACGCCACCAAAATCGAACAGCACTTCAACACAAAAGCCAGGGTGAATGAATTTGGTTTCGGGAATTTATCCCGAACCAATTTTCTGAACAAGATCACAGGTTCTTGAGATGGGTCTTGCGCAAGAAATCCTCTCATCACCGTATTATATGCGAATATACTTGGATACGGTATTTGCGAGAGCAGCCTTCTCGCGTAGTCACTGTCCCTATAAGCAGCAAAGCACAAAACTTTGGAGAGAACGAACGAGAGAGAATTGGACGAAAGGTGAAAATGAATGAGAACTTGTGCGTGGATTTGTTGAACCACTCTCATGTTGGGGCATTTTCGTATCAGTGATGCAACTCTTTCCTCTGCTTCTTCCTCCTCTTCTACCATATCTTTCAAATCACCGATCTTTTCTTTTCCACCTGGCCGCTAGAGCCGCCAATTTTCTTTCTTGCAAACCTACGCTATTCCGATCTTTTCACGGCCAATTATCGGCCCCGCCAAACATGAAATTTAAAACATAGTCTATCAAGACATTCAATTCTTGAAACTGGACACATTCCGTTTGGTTGTCCGACCAAAATTTCTTTATTAATAATCGACACCCAACGGAATTTCGTTATCTGAAAACGTTTTTGTTTCCCTTAAAAACAAAAGAAAGCCCATTTTCTAACTTAAATTTTTTTTGTTAAAATCAAAACCAAATTCCGAATCAGATTTCGGAATTAATTAGGTTCGATTCGGTTTAACTGAATTAAAGCTCACCATGGAAGAGTTCGAAACTACGACTATGAATATACTTTTATTTTTATTTATAAATAGCCACAACGAATTGCAAAAACCCCCTTCACAAATTAAAAATTATCTGTCCCAATTTTTTTAAAAATAAGCATCATTAGCTCCCTGTTCTTTTAACTGAATCATATTCACCTCATTTGTAAGGTGTTGTACACATGATTTGTAAATGCAAATAGTTTTATACATGAAGTTTTTTATTTTTTCAAGTTCTACGGATTTCAAAGCTATTATATACTTTAGTCTCAATAATCTTTGGTAGTTAAAAAAAAACTAAAATCGCTTAATTATAATTAAAAAATACACGCACGTGAATACCTCATGAATAAATGTCTAGTAAACTAGTATCAATTAAATATTGTGGAGTCCACATCACACTAATAATCTCGTTATGCGTCAACGATACTAACTTTCACATGGGGGTGGGCCCACTCCATGTTAAGGGGTTGTACCAACCACCAACCGACCAAATGGTAATTAAAGATCGTATGCTCATATATTTAATTTAAAATGTCTAGTATCACTATAGGTTAAATAGGATCAAGACTACTGTTACATTAACAAGACAGTTTAAATGTACATTCCCAAAACTTAATTAAAATCGGTCGTGTGAAGAAAGTGGCTGAATGTTTATTTCGGTCACATGTCTTATTCATTGTCCCCTCTTCAGTGAGGGGGACTAAACCTTTAAATAAATGAAGCAAGGTTGTTGACTGGTACTCAACCCACACCAAATATTATAGCGTACAGGCTACATAAAATTTTAATAGACCAAGACTTTGAATTGTTCGCAGAAGTTGATTAGATACAATTCCATTCGGCAATGGGTAGGTAGGTAGTACAAATAAAAGCTATGTTAGGCTCACAATTTTGCGAATTTTCTGAGATTTTCAGTGGCAACTGTGGCAGAGTTCGGGACTGGTAAGTTACAAAGCAGAGTGACTCTTGATGATGCTATCAATGTTTTAACTTCAGTGTTGGAAGGATCACATTTCCACAAGTTAACCTCCCATACCTGCTCAAAAATACCACCATAACTTAGCTATATACATAACAAATTCTTCTAAGATGTACTCTGCACCACGCACGTCCGTCGGTGAAGAAACACAATACCAACAAAACAATGGGTATTCTACCTGAATGGTTTTACCAACATTCACCGGAGTAGCCTCGGCAACCACAAACTCGCCTAAGTTTGCGCTTTTCAGATGATTGATGCTAAGATGAAGGCCGGCCACTCTTTGGAGTCCCGATGCGACGTGAGCTCCGATGCTAGCCAGTGACTCGGCTATCAAAGCCGACACCCCTCCGTGAAGCACCTTGAATGGCTGCACATACATACATCCACACCAAAAATTCTCAATGGCAATGCTCAGTTCAACAATCAGAATCAGAGACTATACTACTATGTCAACATGTATTACTATATATATGTTACATAAAATAAAAGCATCTTAGATTAGCCAATCTCTAGCTTCATAGTGTAGCATATTTTTGAATTTACAAGAAGACCTCTATTGCAATCATTTCAACTCAAACCATGACTTTTAGAGTTCAACAATATATAGACTATGATAAATTCCACACATTTAACGAATGAAGAGTGCAGTCCATTCAAATTTTTTACACCGTATTCACCTGACAACATTTCGAGTTGATCCTAATATGACCTGAAACCTTTTTAGCTGAAATTTCGTCAAGCTCAAAGCCAATTGTATGAAGTGCCATATCCAGGGCCTCAGAATTCGACGACTCCGGTGGCGGCGGTGGGGACTCCATTATATAATCTGATCAAACACTGAATTAATCTTTTTCTTTTTTTCTCTTCTTGGAAAGGACCAGGGAGGAATGGGGTTCTCTCGCTCTCCACCGAGTTAGATTAATTGGTATCCAGTTTGCCACATAAATACACTATGGGGTCACTGTGATCAAGTAACACGAAGAATTGTCAAAGTAGGCAACTGGGATGAAAATAATAATAATAATAAAAAAAAAAGATGTTTGAATTCAATATCAACAGCTATTCAACATGACTAAATCTTGCGTTAGCAACCAGTAAAGATAGGCGGCCGGTGGTTGGACAGAATTAAACTAAAGACTTCTACTTTGTCAAGAACCTGAATGCGTCCGGCTTGGGAAAAGATCCTTAACCTGACCAAGATTCAGAAACTACCGCTGTTAGCTAATTCATTCTAAGTACTAAAACATCCAAATACAACTCAGATTGCTCGACCATCGGATAGCTGAAAACTTAAAATTCTTTTTTAAAACGTAAAAAGACTTTGTTCTATTCTGAGAATATCTGGATCCTACTTATTTTGGAGCAAGTTGGATCAGATCCGTTCCCAACATGAATATTTCTAGTAAAAGAATCATTGTAATCAAGAACTAAGGAGGACAAAACCTTCAACAACACCACTTGACAAGAATTCAGAAAGTCAACAACCAAATCCAAATCCCAGACCAAATTATATGGAAGAAATGCTATGCAGAAAGCAGAAAAGTGAAGTCAACTGGGTACATAAGGCGAATTTTCAGGGCTTCAGAGAGGGAATCTACCGATCTCCATCTGCACAGAAATTGATATTATCGAAGATGAAGAAATTGCAGGCCATTGAATGGTGGTTAAGGTACTTTTGGACTGTTTATAATCTGTACCATCATTGTCATTAAGGTTTTTTCAAGGGTAAATTGGTGATAAATACCTGTTTAGAAAGTCAAGTTGCTTGTCAGTCCCTATTTATCAAAAATTTAATCTGCAATACCTGATACATGTAAAAGCTTGTTTCTAACTCCCTCAAACTAATTTCTCCATTTTCCCTGTTACTGCTGCCTGTTTCTTCCCCATTTCTTCTTCCCGATTTCTCCACTGATTTCTCCCCCATTACAAAGACGATTTCACAACTGATTTCTCCCCCATTACAAAGACGATTTCACAACTGATTTCTCCCCCATTACAAAGACGATTTCACAACTGATTTCTCCCCCATTACAAAGACGATTTCACAACTGATTTCTCCCCCATTACAAAGACGATTTCACAACTGATTTCTCCCCCATTACAAAGACGATTTCACAACTGATTTCTCCCCCATTACAAAGACG
>KQ992511.1:1996-15283 GCA_001598015.1 Dorcoceras hygrometricum | reverse complement strand
CAATGATCGTTGATCTGATCGGGATATATGGATTGAAAGGACCGTACTGTACGCTAACCATGACCGACTGGTTCTTGCAGGCACTATCAGTGATACCTAGGGGATCATGGGGCGATGTTGCTAGACGCTTTACCATGATCCGTTGGGCAAGTCCGGAATTGTGATTCCGGAGCCACAATGGTTGTGGGCCCACGGCTAGCTGTATCCCTGAACCATTGAGGGTCACGCAAGTACTAGATTCAAGATTCCCGCACGGATACTCAGCTCAATGTGTTGAGCACGAGAAGAGGATTTTGGGAAGTGCGACTTCCTAAAAGTCAACAGGGGTCAAACCGGGTTTTCCCGCTGTTGAGGGGCAAAACGGTCATTTTGCACTGGGGTTCTGAAAAACGGTTTTTCAGATCATATCATTCAGTTTTGGAAACTGAATCGATCGGTCCGATCTGATCGGAGATCGGAGCTACGATGAAGTCACGGTGGTGGGGATGAACCGAATGTTCACCCGTTGGACCCGGGCCCGTTGGGCCGGTCCAAGCCTACCACTTAATCTATTTAATTAGAAGACTTCATAACACTTAACAATGATTTTGCAAACCCTAACTCTAAAGCATAGCCGCCCCACCCTCTCCTCACTCACAAGCCGCCGCCGTGCGCCGCCCGCCGCTTCGCCGGAAATCGTTCCGGCCTAGTTTTTCGAGGAGTATCCGTTCGTGCAGAATTCGTCAGTGCTTCTAGTGCAGCCTGATGAAGGAGTCTCGGTTTTGGTCGTGGACCGGATTGGCGATATCTACCGCAATCTACCGAGAAGAGCCGGGTTCTTGTAATTCCAGTTGGAGCCAGGCACAAGTGCCAGCAAGGTATTCGCTTTGAGCGCCCTATGAATGAGATATTTGTATTGTCTGTTTTTTGTGTTGATCGTCTCCCGGATTTTGTTCTATGTTCTTCCGCTGCCTCGCCGGGGGGCGGATCCGGATCCCCAACAACCTTCTCTTAAAGAAATCATTTCACCTCCTTAAAACATCTTTTAATAGATTTAAAACCAGCTCGTGCATCGCTACTTGGAGTCACCTGCTGGAACCAGCCGCAGTGCATCTTACCTGCTGATATCAACATTTCAGCAGATACATAATATTTAAAATTGCCAAAATGGCCCATGTGATTTATGAAATGCATAAATATGGTCCTAGGGATTTTGGGGCGTTACAAGCAGTATCCACACACTGTGATAGAGAAGTCTTCAGATCATCCAGAAGAGGAGAAAGATCAACAGGAGCAGCTGGGAGCGAAGTCTGAGCCTCCGTAGTGTCATCCAGGGGAATATCATTGGAATCAAAATTCATTTGAGAATCACTGGATGAACTAGAAGACTCTTGTCGCTGAGGAATAGGTGGAGGAGACTCTGGACTCTCAACATAATACAATTGCTCCTCCAGTGCATTAGTAGAAACAACTGGTCCTAAGTCAAACTGTAAATTTTCTTCAAAAGAATCAAGCTCTTGCAAAATTGGTGAGGGAGAACGATAAACTGTATCACCATCTGAAGAGCTTAGCCCAATCTCTGAGTCTGTCTGTACACTAGAACCACTGAAAAATCCAAAAAATGTATCTGTACATACACCCTTCTGAAAATCACTAAGAAGGTAGTCTGGAATTCTCTCAACTCCTAAATTATACACAACTATCTCTCGGCAAACCGACCGTAAACAACCAAACATACTGTAGCGGATAATCTCTGTACATACTCTAGCCCAGCCCCAAGTTTTGATTAAATAAGGGGCAGCTCCCCAATATTGTATTGGTTCAATCAGATAGCAGTGAGGGACAAACTCTTCTTCAACCATAGACTTTGGAAGTTTCTTCCTATTTACAAACTATGACAACTTACAACTGCTCCGCAAGAAATCATTGCCCTGAATGGGTGTCCACACCTCATCAATCAAGACCAATGGCCTCACCCAGCAAGTGGACTTGGCCATAGAGTAAAATTGCGCTAGGACAGCACCACTACCTACAGATGCATCCAGAAACGTAGAAGTGTATGGTTGCTCTATAGGGAGGCACTGCTCTTTCTGCTGTGCAATCAGATCCTCAAGTGATTTCGAATGGGCAACAGACAGAAGATCAATAATTTTAGAGGCTGTAGCTGTCCACGGCTGGCCAGGAGTGTAATACTTACGATGAGATTCAACAAACTTCCTGAGCAGCAATTCTCTATATTTGGCAAGAATATATACTCTCCTCCTAACAGCCATTGCCAGTGAATCGGTTTCCGCCCATTCCAACATTAATTTCTACTTCTCTTTCAGAATCTTCAAACTGTCAAGATCAGATAACTTATTTAAAGAAAAAGAATGAAAGAATTCTACTACGTCTTTCATAACCCGATCTCGCAACTGAACGAGAAAATCCACATCTCCACAGATCAACTCCACGGTTTCCCTTGCTGGATTCCCTCTTACAGGCTCAACTTCTTCCAGTATTTCTTTCCCTTTATCATGTTTTGAAATGCGGGGAAGACTGGAATAATACAGATCGTGTTCTTGAACCTCATGAATGTTTATAGATTCACCAAGCCGTATCTTAGTAATCTCGGCGGCAGTAACAGACGGCAACATCATGTCCTCAGAGATTGGCATCAATAGATCGTCAATGGAAATGTGCTCCTCAGTACTGTGCGTGCTGCCAATTGCTTTCTCACCAGCCTTATCATCACCAAAACTTTTGCTGCCACCGGCTTCTGGTACTGTCCTTGTCTCATCAAACACTGGCAGCTCCTGATTGTCTATATCAAAATCTATTTCATCCTCGGAATCTTGGTTCTCTTGATCCGCAGTCGCAAATTCTTCATCGAAAGCCCTATCAAACCAAGTTTCAACCTTATCACCTTTTTCAACATCTAAATCCTTAATGACTAAGTCCAGTTGAGCAAGGACGTGTTCAATAGCTGCGTCTGCATCCCCAGTCGTAGCGTCAGCAATTGATGCAATTCCTAATCCCCCAACTGGTTCTCGTTCACCAGTCGCAACCTCTGCGACTGTTTGTTCTGACGTAGTGCTAACACCAACTGGTTCTTCAACCGGTAATCTTTTAGCAGCAACTGGCTTGCCCTTGGTGGTCCTCTTCTTCTTGAAAATTGGGGCCACCTCAGCATCACCAGCCGCTGGTCGCTTCTTTGTTACACCCTTCTTCTTTGCAGGGGTACGCTTGAGCTTTGGTGCATCCACAACCTCTTCTCCTCCAAGTTTGTCATTAATGACAACATATCGGTGCACGGTTTTCTCATTCAACACTATGTGAACGGGAAATTTTTTTGATTCACCCAGCTCCAATCGGGGCACATTCCTCAACAGTACACAAATCTGAATTGCGTAACCCTTCGCCTGCCGCGAACCAGGGGTTACCATCTCCCTTAGAACACCAAATAAAAGACTGCTCCAGTTTATTTTCACGTCAAACGTGATAGCTGTCATCAGCATAAATCTTTCACGGGTCACAGAATCAAATGACCCAGCTTTGACATAGATTGTTTTGGCCAAAATATCATGCAACAGACGATATTGAATTTTCATTGCCTTCTTTAGACAAGAAATGCTTACTTGTTCTTTGGATATGGATAAGAGACTGCGTGCATCGAACACCAGATTCTTGGGCACGTCTAATAAATCTGTCAGCCCCTCTACTGGCAGTTCAAACGTTGCGGCAAAAACTTCCTCAGAAATCTCCACTGTAACCCCATTCACAGTACTGACCACCAACCCATCTTCTCTAACTGAACTATTTGCAAAGAACTCTGTCAGTGCGGCTTCGTTGAACATGGCGGGACATCCCAAAAAATTTTTCAATCCGGTCGCTATGAGCGATTCAAACATTTGAACCAAATCAGTATCCTCCATCCCGAAAACCACGTCGAAATCAATGTGGTTACTGTTGCTGATCAACGAAGATGCCATTTTGATTTAGATTGAGAGCAAAAAGATTTGCGAGTAGGGCTTCTGCAAAGAAAACACGCAAAGAGAGCAAGAGAGCAATAGTACGAGAAAGTTATGTTTGCAAGGTAAGGGACAATGAACATTGGACGCCGTTATATATATGGAATACGAAAAGTTAAAAACTGGGAAAGATGTAGATGTGACTTTTGGAATGATGACAAAGACACGTGTCAGTCATCGAGCGACGCGTACTATTTTTGGAAAAGATTTTCAAAATATTTTAATCGTACAGAGGAAACGATTTTTCAATAAGTTTTAATCGAACAGAATATTTTCAAAGGAGATTTGCAAAAGAAATATTTTAATCGTAGAAAACGCGCGCCAAAAAATATTAAGTCACAACTGCTGCGTCTGGTGTAATAACCTTGCAGCTGGTTTTTAATGTGTCGCAAGGTAGGCAAGATCTGGTCACAAATAAGTATCGACTGTATATATGCAACATCTGAGTGTCCAGACGCAACATATTCAGACGACGTCACACTTAACAATCCAGATCTTGGTTCCCCCTACGACTGGTACTTACCGCGACTGGTATACTCTGCGACTGGTATACTCTCAACACAAAATACTTCCCTCAGCTGGTTGTCTACTGTTCCCCCTGAACACATGACTTGCAACTGAGTTAAGCGATGGCTAACAACCTGCAACTGTTAGTGCACATACAATCAAGGCAATTCAAGGAGACCTAAAATATTTATAAAATAAGAGAACTTAGCGTCTGGCAGAGGTTTGGTGAAGATGTCAGTAACTTGTTGCTCCGTCGACACGTACTCCAACCGGACGTCCTTCTTTAGCACGTGGTCCCTTATAAAGTGATTCCTGATGTCGATGTGTTTGGTCCTTGAATGCAGCACAGGGTTCTGGGTAATCGCTATTGCACTAGTGTTGTCACAGAAAATAGGAGCTTCGGAAGCATCAATGCCGTAATCCTTCAATTGATGTTGAATCCAGAGGATTTGAGCGCAACAACTGCCAGCAGCAAGATACTCTGCTTCGGCTGTTGAAGTGTCAATTGACGTCTGCTTCTTACTGAACCAGGAGATCAGTCGATCCCCTAAGAATTGACACGTTCCACTTGTGATCTTGCGATCAATCCTGCAACCTACGTAATCTGCATCACTGTACCCAATTAGTTGAAAGCCGGAGTCTTTGGGATACCAAAGACCCACGTTGGAAGTACCCTTCAAATATTTTAATATTCGCTTTACAGCAATGTAATGCGATTGCTTTGGCTCTGCTTGGAATCTAGCACACATACAGACAGCAAACATGATGTCTGGTCTGCTAGCAGTCAAATATAGCAAAGAGCCTATAATACCATGATACATTGATACCTCGATGGCAGCTCCAGATTCATCTTTGTTGAGTTTGATTGTGGATCTCATGGGAGTCGCTGCTGCTGAACTATTTTCCATTCCAAATTTCTTCAGCAGTTCTTTTGTATATTTCGCTTGGTTCATGAATATTTCATTTTCCAACTGACGAACTTGAAAGCCCAGAAAGAACGTCAGCTCCCCCATCATGCTCATTTCGAACTTGTCCTGCATCAACTTGGAAAATTTCTTGCACAGCTTGGGGTTAGTTGACCCAAAAATAATGTCATCAACATAAATCTGAACTAACAGAATATGGTTATATTTAACAATTAAACAGTTTCTTATCTACTATGCATATCATGAATTGATTCTCAAGTAGGAATTTGGTGAGTGTCACTCTTGACATCCATCTGAAATACTTTGAAGTCTTTATATGCAGCACATGCAAGGAACATGCGTATGGCCTCTAATCTTGCTACTGGTGCAAAGGTCTCGTCAAATTCTATTCCTTCCATTTGTCTAAAACCTTGTGCAACCACCCTAGCTTTGTTTCTAGTCACTACGCCATCTTCATTCAGTTTATTCCTAAAGACCCATCGAGTTCCTATAACTGAATGATTCTTAGGTCTAGGTACAAGTTGCCATACTTTATTACGCTTAAACTGATTTAGGTCCTCCTGCATTGCATCTATCCAGCTTGGGTCTGCTAAGGCCTCATCTATCTGCTTAGGTTCTATATGTGATAGAAATGCAGCATCAAAATGATCATGAGATAGCTGGCCTCTTGTGCGAACATGGGATTCGAAATTACCTATGACTTGCTCAGGTGGATGATTTTTATTCCACCGGAGATCAAGTCCAAATGGATTTGTTCTTTGTTCCCCCTGTGTTGCTGGATGGTTTGCAGCGGCTGGATCAGCAGACGCCATTTGATGTTGAACATTGTTAGTGTGTACGTCTGCTTCCAGCTGGTAAGAAGTGCTTGCGACTGGTATATCAGCTGGTGGACTTGATATGCTAGCGACTGGTTGACCAGCTGGTGAAGATATGCTTGCAGCTGGTTGTCCAGCTGGTGATTCTGATATTGATTGATGTGTGCTCCCAGCTGGTGCAACTTCTGGTTGAGCAGCATCTTGATTGTTTGTCGCTTCATTTCCAACAGCTGGTGCACTAGTGGGACACTGATCCTGCGGCTGATCCATGTTAGTTAAATCAATAACAGCTGGATTACCTATCATGTCCTGTTGAACATTTTTGTGCGTTATAACCACTGCTGGTTGTTCCCCCTAAGCTCGTGATTGAAATAGGACCAAAGAGATCCTATGCAAGAGCTCAAGGCAGCGGGTAGAACGTTTTCCTCCTTTATTTTTGAAAGTTGATTTTATTTGTTTTCCCAGCTGACAGGCTGCACAAATCTTATCCTTAGAAAAGCTAGTTTTTGGCAGACCAGAAACCATATCATGTTCACTCAACTTGTCAAGTGTTTTGAAGTTTAAGTGATTCATTCTTTGGTGCCACAGCCAGCTCTTGGAAGAACCAGCTTCAAGGCACAACTGTTCAGGTTCCTGTTGATCTGACCAGTCGATGATGTAGGTATTCCCCTAACGTTTTCCTACCAACACAGTCAGACCACTTGGACTTTGAACCGTGCATGTGTGTTGTTGAAACTTGACTATGTAACCTTTGTCACATAGTTGACTAATACTAATCAAATTATATTTAAGATTATCAACAACAAGGACATCAGAAATAGAGATGTTACCGTGGATAAGCTTACCCTTACCCACAGTGTTACCGTATGCATTGTCACCAAACACAATTTTAGCTCCTTTGTGTGGTGTGACGTCTGTTAGCAGCTTTTTATTTCCTGTCATGTGTCTTGCACAGCCGCTATCCAGGTACCACAAAGTTGTTTCAGCTGCTGCTTTGTACCTGTTATCCTGCAATCAAACAAGCAGCTTTTGGTACCCAATTTTACTTGGGTCCAGATTGGATTAACCCTTTCGGGACCCAGACTTGAATTATCCTTACGGTCTTTCCAGTGTGTGGGTCCACAAAAGTCTGTGCAAAATTACCTTGAGATCTTTTGAGTTTAGATTTGACATGTTGACCAATTGGATCTCTTCTCGGCTGAGTCTTTCTCCAACCGGATTTTGCCTTCCTAGAATTACGCCACGGCTGGTGCTGAACATAAGACTTGGAACCAGCTTTCGCTTTATCCTTGTCCAACCTGTTCTTTAGCCAGCTAGTCTTGGAATTCTCAAGCCTTTGATAGCCGATGCCATCTTTTCCTTCATGACTTGACTGAGAAGAGCTCTGGTCATCATATCTCATTGACTCGCAACAGTCATATATCACGCTGGCTTTGACAAAGCCCATTTTATTGAACTTGTCATAGACCGGCTCTGACTGAGTACTGGTCTCTCCTTCACTGCATTCACTATTATTGAATCCCAAACCAGACTTATCATTGGCTAGTTTTTGACTCTCGTTCAGTTTGTGAAGAGATCGAGAAGACCGATTCCAGGCGCTCACTACTTGCTTCAATATTTCGATTTCAGCTTTGAGCTCATTGGTATCATTTTTCAACACATCATTCTCAGCTGTTAGCTTACTCAACTCAGTCTTCAAGCTGTCAATATCCTCAAGCTCATCAGAACTTGATTCAATCGAACCAATTTTTAGACTCATGTTTTCAGCTTTAGCTTCCTCGAATGAGTGAGAAAGCTTTCTGTACTCTTTGACCATGTCATTTAGTGCTGTGACAAGGTCTTCTCGTGTAAACTCAACATTGGAGAAATCAAATACCTCGTCATCCGATGTTTGATCAGCCATAAGACAATGAACCTCCTCCTGTTCCCTATCGCTTGATGAAGAGCTGCTGGATGAGGATTCTGAATCTGTGTCCGCCCAGCTCTTGGTGCTTTCCTCAGCAACCAGTACTTTCCTATCATGCTTGCGACTGGGTCTTTTGTCTCCTCTTGATCTCATTCTTCTGTCTTTCGACCTTTCTCTGCATTTGTCTTTGGATTTGTCCTTAGATCTTTCGACAGTTCTTTCATCAGCTTCATCATCTCTCTTGTATTGCTCTTCTTTCTTGTACCTATCCTCCTTCTTCTCATCTCTTCTGTATCTGTCATCTTTCTTGGGCCTGTTGCACTAAGCTGCAAAATGCCCTGGTCGTTCACAATTGAAACATATCACGTCAGATACAGATTTATCATTTTTATAGCTATTGTAAGGAGATGAAGGGTTGAAGGATCTTCACATGAATTTCCCAAACTTCTTTACGAAGAGGAACATGGTGTCGTCACTGAGCTGGTCGGCAGATTTGCTAGTGCTGGGAGAGCACTGTTCAGTAGTTGTATTTGCTGCCAAGGCTTTCGTCGGCTGGGATGTGGAGGGACCATCTTCTGCTCTTGTCTCCAACTCAAACTCATAGGCTTTCAAGTTGGCAAACAGATCGTGCAACTCCAGCTTATTCAAATCTTTTGATTCCCTCATCGCCATTGTCTTCACGCCCCACTCCTTGGGTAACGCCCTCATGACCTTCAGCGCCAACTCTCTGTTACTGTATTCCTTCCCAAGGCTGGTCAACTCTATGACAATTGCACTGAATCTTTCGTCGAACTCTGTCATGGTCTCTCCATCCTTCATCTTGATGGATTCGTACTTTTGCTGAGCGACTGTTAACTTGTTTTCTTTTGTCTCGTCGCTTCCTTCACATATCTGGGTTAGCTTCTCCCATATGTCTTTAGCAGTAGGACAGTTTTTGATCTTGCTGAACATGTTCTTGTCTTTGTCCAGCGTCTTGAATAGTATGTCCTTTGCCACGTTGTCTAGGTTCGCCTTTTTCTTGTCCTCATTGGTATATTCGTGTCTACTCTTTTCCAAGAACTGAGGCCCGCCATTGGTTATCGCAACAGCCAGATTTGGCTTCATTATTTTCAATGGTCCTTCTGTGATGACATACCACATATCATCATCTATAGCTGCTAGATGCGCTTGCATCCGAATCTTCCAATCATCATAGTCTTCCCTCGAAAACAAAGGAATCTTGTTGTTAGAGATCGACATATTGAGATATAGTAAAGCGCGAAAAATAACTGTTCAATAACTGAGATCGCAGGCTCTGATACCAATTGATGGTCCCAGAAATAGGATCAATATGTGTATAGGAGTTCAGAAGGGGGGGTTGAATGAACTCCTTTCGATTTTAGATTTTCAAAATTCTTTTAAAATTTTTTACAAGCACTGCTTAACTTAAGTCCGAGTTACCAGACTTAAGGATCTCAGTTTAATGCAAATCTCTCAACTAACTAAAATAGTGCGAAGGAAGCCGATTGATTTGTGAATAGATAAATAGTAAATAAATTGCGGAATATAAAAGATAAGGATTCAGGGATTTGTTTCTGGAAGTTCGGATATTAATATCCTACGTCTCCCCTTCTTCCTCCTTGGAAGGTATCACTAGAAGATTTGATTTGTACAGGCCTTCTGCACACACCCAATCACCGAGCCTCGCTCAAGATGAACTCCTAGTATCTCAACTATCCACGCAGACGCAGCTGCTGGTTTACAACACTTAACAATATTTTCAAACGGCTTTTTGAGAAGCCCGTTTGTTACAGACTCAAATGATTTAACATGAATACAATGCTATGAGTACTGTAAATTTTCTCTGGTTTCTAAACACAGAAACTCGATTCAAAAGATTGAACCAGAGAATAGACTCGAATGTTTATCTATGAATATCAACAGTAATGTTCTTCGAGTCTTGTGAGCTTTTTGAATATATTCAATAGATAGAAAGCTCTGGGAGTATTTTGACAGCGTGACCGCGATGATAATGATGATGGGTATTTCTTCAATCCAGCTTCAGGTATTTATAGGCTTCGTCCAACGGTCATAAATGCTTCAAAGGAAAATAAATCCCGTTTGAATCTCTGTGAAAATTGTACGCCGTAAAAACTACTCCACTAAAAGGTAAATTGCCCATTGACAGAACCAATTTTTCGTATACTATTTTGGTGCAAACATTGAAAAACGGCCTCTGTACATCGTACTATTTACCCAAAATAGTACCTACGTTGTCTCCTCAATTCCAGGCATTTGTACGATTCTACGTATCTTTTTCATTTTGAGTATACAATCGAATTTGAATCAATTTGAACTTGCGCCTGGAATTCTTTATCTTAACTAGCTCCAACTTCCTTCGTCGTTTGCAATGTTGCGACTGAAAAATGTTTAAATGTATGCACCGACTGGTTTCCTTTATACCACGTGCGTTTTTCCTGCTACTGTTCTTTATTAAATCCAACGACTGGTTAGTTAAAACGCTGATGTTTTAACTTATCCATACGACATCGACATGCTAAAAACCCTCGAATGGTTAAATATAACACTGTAGCTCTCGTCTGGTTCTACAACCCATCAACTGATAAAGCCACGTAACTGCGTCTGGATTACCCAACGACTAGTCAAACTTCTTTACTGTAGCTTGCGTCTGGATTACTATATCTTGCGTCTGGTTCTGTAATCCACTGTAGACTGCGACTGTTTCTAAAGCACTGTAGCTTGCGTCTGGATTACTATATCTTGCGTCTGGTTCCAAATCCCTGTCCTGCGACTGGTTCAACAAATTACTGTAACTCTCGTCTGGTTGACTGATTCCAATACGCTGTCGTTTTGACTTATTCAAACGCTATCGTTTTGCAGACACTAACACTCAAATACTTGCGTCTGATGCATTGTTCCCTTCGTCTGAATATCACCAACAACCCTGTCGTCTGGATCATTTCTTACTGTTATCAATGTCTATATTTCTTGACTTATTTTGTTATCACCAAAACTAATAAATTTTATCCTAACAGTCTATGTTACCCATTTGCAGGATCTTCAGGTAACCAAGCTGGACAGAGTGGAGCGCCAGTTGGTCGATCCCTGTTTCCTTGAGTCCCAGTCTACTTTTACTATGTATTGAACCGAGGGATTCCTAGTGTTTTTATGTATTGGGAATCTGTATTTGAATTTAGATTGGTCGTTACCTGTTTTATATGAGTTTGAGTCAACTCGTATTTTGAGTATTGATATTTTGAATGTATGTTTTGATTTCAGGCCCATATTATTTTGAAAAATTTTTAAGCCCTGTTTTTCGCTTCCATGATTATGTGCTTAATTGTGCTCTAATCCTGTGAGATTAGCACGGGGCCTAACATTTTTGGTATCAGAGCTTAAACTGGATAAGCTCGATTTCCTTTGATCACACTCGAGTCTAGGCACAGAGTTTTGATTTGATTTTGATTGACTCTGTGACTTATGTGATCTTTATTCTGTCTATGTGATATATCTGTTGTGAGATCTTACCTCTAGATTTGTTTAGATGCCGCCGAGAAGAGGAAGAGGTAGGACGACTAGACGTACTGCGGAGGAGTCTAGGGCAGG
The DNA here is from genome assembly GCA_001598015.1 of Dorcoceras hygrometricum. Lineage (NCBI taxonomy): Eukaryota > Viridiplantae > Streptophyta > Magnoliopsida > Lamiales > Gesneriaceae > Dorcoceras > Dorcoceras hygrometricum. Next base: position 3,534 of record KQ992511.1, on the reverse strand, counting down.
TAGTGATGGTGATGTTCATCAGGTTGAGAATGTTACTAGACAGATAGGCGAGATGGAGTTGGTCCTAGCTAGGTTTCAGCGGACGAACCCTCCGATGTTTTCTGCAGCAGAGGGTGGTGCGATGGATGAGGCTTGGTTAGCTCAGATGGAGGAGTTGTTTGATACTCTGGAGTACGCTCCCGAGAAGAGACTGAAGCTGGCGGTGTTGCAGCTGAGAGACAATGCACAACGCTGGTGGATAGGTACTTCTCGTATCCTTCGTGATAGTGGGCTGTGATCACTTGGGAGAGCTTATGTGAGGCGTTCAGACAGGAGTATACCCCGGATTCCTTCTATAACAGCCGGGAGCGGGAGTTTGACAACTTGAAGCAGGGTAACATGCGAGTGGCTGAGATCGATTTCAGCATCGAGTTGGTGCTCGGTACCGCCCCGATTTCCAGAGCTCCTTACCTGTCTGTGCAGGATTCGTCGCAATCTTTTTATTCTCCTCAGGGGTCGCAGCAGCAGTCGAATCGCCAAAGGTTTCGACCTCGAGGGAAACAGTTTAAGAAGAAGGCGAATTCGAGTTCCTCTGGTTCTGCGAGTTCTGGTTCTGTTAGTGGTTCTGGCAGTGGTTCTGGTAGTGGTTTTGGCGATATTCCTTGTGGTCAGTGCGGGGGAAGACATCCGGACTTCGCAGTGCGTGGAGTTCAGGGGTCTTGCCGAAACTGCGGACAGCCATGACACTTTGTTAGAGTGTGTCATTTGTTGAGGGGTCAGTCTTCAGTTCCTTCGCAGCAGGGATCAGCTGGTGGTTCTTCCCAGAGACCGCAGTTTCCTGCCCCTACCCAGCGATCTGGATTCCAACCTCGTGAGCCTTCTAGGTTTGGAGCACCTTCGAGACGCCCGTTCCAGATTCCGCAGCAGGCTCAGGCAAACGCTTTGACGAGAGAGCAGGCTGAGGAGGCACCTGGTATGATGATCGTAGGTACATGCTTTATTTTTGATTATGCTGCAAGAGTTCTATTTGACACTGGTGCATCACACTCTTTTATTTCTGAGTTGTTTGTTTGTGAGTATGGGTTGAGTTCTTCCCCATTGTGTGATGTTGTTTTCGTGTATACCCCTGCTGGTGTGAATCTGTGGTCCCGTGAAGTGGTGTTGGATTGTTTGCTTCGATTTGATGAGCATGTTTTTGTTAGAGTAGATGCCCAACTAGCCAACTTGTGGCGTGTGGGTTTATAGACTCTTGTATGAAACAATCTTTATATATAATATTCGCATTCTTTTATATGGCATTCTTTACTTTCGTTATGTGTGTAATGATTAACAATTGCGTTGAGTAAAGACCTAGAATACACCTAAGCGTATGTTAGATGTGATAGTGGGTATGACGGCTATCATGAAACACATCTAATAGCCGCTGTGTATTCTGAACATGTTCCTAGTCGATTGGGCCGTCAAAATGAGGATAAGGCCGCCCGAGTTCGAGACTAGTATCTGCGATGCGAAGTACCATGTTTCATTGGTAGGGAACATTGTGATGATCTGAGCATGCA
>KQ992510.1:12738-26876 GCA_001598015.1 Dorcoceras hygrometricum | reverse complement strand
TACTGACAAACATTAAGAAAAACTATCCTTACCTACAGGCGGTAGATGTGGAAACATATCAGGCCCACACAAATTCATAATTACTTAGACAGGTACGTTCAACCACATTCACTTACCTATAAATGCCCAGGTATTTTCTCATTTTAGGGGGATTCAACAGACTTATTCTTGGCATTCTTTATATCTCTTAAATTACCCGAATTACTTAAGCATCGGAGGGCCTTCGTCGGGACAACCCCGACGCCCTTTGACCTATTTTTTTGTTGACAGGATATCGCTTGGAGTACACACCAACCTATTCCATCAGGTGTTACGCCGCCCGACCTACCAAGTTGAAACAAGTGCGACTCCCGACCTGATAAGTCTGACGTGGCAATAACTTATTGGCCGGACAAAATTTGGTTACATCAACGCTCTTTCAACTTCTCACATAGATGATGGAATATGAATGCGTATGCAATTACCCCTACCGGATAATTTCACCGTACGTAAGCACAGTATTTTGAATCTCAGTGTCAACTCTCCTGGTATGTACTGTCCGCGAAAAAAAAATATATGGATTCTACATGAAATGATAAATATCTAGCCTTATATGTACTCTTGAGTTACTGTTTGGTACATACGACATGATGCGATGACATCTAAAATAATACGTGTTTAATAAAATATTTGAGTTGGATGAGAATTAATATTTAATAAATAATGATATATTTGATTTTATTTTTAATGAAATCAGGATAATTTAGTAAATTATATTTTAAACCTTTTAATAATCAATTATTAAATGTTTAAGATTTGAGTTATTTTAATTTTTACTCGGGCCAAACAATAGTTTAAGACATTGCTTAAGGGAAGTATCCATCTCATTTCACTTATTGGGTTATAATCGTTCGTCAAAATTGAATTCAAAAAATTACATTCTTCTGATCGAAAGATTTACGATACCAAGCTTTGGACCATTTCTGTTTCGAAAAAAAAATACATTTATGGCCATATATGTTAGGTGACAAATACACAATTAAAAAAATCACCATATTGTTAAAAATAATAAATAAAAAAATAATTCCCCAATGCTTTGCAAACGGCGCCGTATCTACGGACGACTTGACTTCCATTATGCAAATAACGTAGCATAGTGGCCGTAGGATAGTGGCCGACCCTTATTGCCTGCCTGCACGCACTAAAGACGCAAAGCTGATCTAAAAATTAGTTAACGTAAGCGCCAAATCCTTCCCCATCTAACGGCTACAGCAATCTTGAGCCACCCCTTTTCATCCCAACCGTCAATTTCTCTCCAATATATTTTCACGGATTTTGGCACTTGTCACCCCTTTATTCCTAGTGTCCTCTCTTTCTATGTTGCTGCTTCTTTAGGTCAGGCCTCTCCACCTCCTCCCCCTTTTCTTTTATTCTTCAGGATTAATTTCTCCTCCAAATCCCTTCACCATTGGAGGGATTCGATCCGAATTCGACAATGGTACTAAATATCCCACATGGTTTTCATCACTTCCCCATGTCTTAAATTTTTCGCTATCTTTGTTCTAAGTTTGACATTGGACACTTCCAGGACACAATGCTGGTGCCTCCATGGCTGGAAAGATTGCTCCACACTGCCTTCTTCAACGCTTGCCGCACGCACGGGGACGCCGCCCGCAGCGAATGCAATATGTTCTGCTTAGATTGCAAGAGCGATGGCTTTTGCTTCTACTGCAGGTCATCCAAACATGAAGATCATCAAGTCATTCAGGTCATCTCTAAATCAATACTTGGTTATAAGTTTATGTCGAATAATGCGATTTAGTAATGCCTTACTTAAATATTTTCATACAAGTCACACATATATACACATATGTGTGTATATATGTATATATCAATAGACACAAACATTCACATTTTTCTTGATTTATATACATACGAACAGATTAGGAGATCGTCGTATCACGACGTTGTGAGGGTTTCGGAGATTCAGAAAGTTTTGGAGATAAATGATGTGCAGACATATGTGATAAACAGTGCGAGGGTTTTGTTTCTGAATGAGAGGCCTCAGCCGAGGGTTGGGAAGGCTGTCTCTCATGTATGCGAAATTTGTGGAAGAAGTCTTTTGGATACTTTTCGGTTTTGTTCTTTGGGGTGTAAGGTCAGTAGTCTATTCTATTTTCTATCTTGGTTCATCCACATTGCTTCTTTTTTCTTTCATCAAATCAATTGGGATTTTTTCATAAGTGACATAAGGGATTGAACATTGCATTATTAATTTGATTAGGTGTTTGACGGTTAATGTAGCGTATAGAAGAGACATGGGGTACGTAATTGTAAGTAATTTTTTTATATTGAGTGTATTTGGATCCATGAGTTTGAAGTTAAAATTTCAAATTAATCCTATGTAGAGTTATTTGAAATTCTTCTCTTTGAATTCTTTCGTCAAACCCAAAGTCGATTTACGAATGCGTAAGTATGATGATAAACAATCTCCATCATCATCATTATATTGTGAGGTGTAACCAGAAAATGATAATAATACTCCTTCCATGGAATTGTTAAATGGTCACACCCTATGATGGATTGACAAAGAAAGACAGATGGAGAAATGGCCACAATATTCTAAAAGCCCGCGTCACCTTCTCATAACCAACTAATGGGCATCGTTATCATCCTTTTGGCATGTAATGTATGCATCATTATTTGGGGATATATAAAAAATACCATCCCAAAGTAAAAATGAAAAATCAAAATTTTAGCTGAAATGTCGTGTATTGGTTTTGCAAATAAAAAAGTTTTATCTGAACAAGAATTAAAATGTTGGGTTCCCGTTTCATCATTGATCAGCATATTTGGTTATTTTATTTAAGCATTAAAATTATGGGTTCCCATTTCATCATTGACCAGTATCTTGGGTTATTTTTATTCTACAATAGAGAATTAGTGCGATTTCTTTATTTTCTTTAAAGAAGAATGGTTTTTTGGTTTCTATCGTTCAATTTTGGTAACCAAAAAGAAGGGAAAGAAATTGGTTTCACATACCATTATCAATCATTTATTTTTATTTTGACAATATAAGTTTGTACAATCTCTTTATTTTCTTGAATGAGGAAGACTTATTTTTGCGTCTGTGTTCATTCTAGTGAAAAACTGTTGGATTCGCATATCATCATTAATCATTTTCTTGGGTGATTATTAATTTTACCAAGAAATTTGTGCAATTCTTAATTTTCTTTAATGACAATAATTATTTTGTCTAATTTTTCATTTTTGGTTTTTTTTTTAAAAAAATGTAGCTTGTGGGAATAAAGAGCAATGGGGACGCAAGCTTTACATTCCGTGAAAAGAATAAGGTTGCAATACAAAGAGGAGAACGTATTTCAAGAAGAGTGAAGGAAGAAAAAGATCAAGAATTGCGTGAAGGATCACAACAAGAAATATACCCAATCTCATCTCCAACTATTCTTTCTATTGCAAGAAGAAGAAAGGGTATTCCTCATAGGGCTCCTTTTAGGTCCTAACTATTTTTCTTTAAATTAATTATTTGATAGAAATGGTAAATTATACAACTCATTATTGATAAGGTACCACAAAAGATAACCAATAACAAGTAAATGCGAATAACAATTCATTGGGAATATATGTGAATAACATTTACAAGCAACTCTAGTCTTGATTTGTCATGTTACATATTTGCTTAATGTCACAAGTATGATATATAAAATAAGCTACATAATCAACACCAATGAATTCTAGTGACTACTTTTTGTGGTCCATTTAATAATTTTCTACTTATTCAACAAATCATAACATATAAGTTTATATTTTCAGATGAAACTGTTAGGATCGGAAAATTGGCTCGGGAGTTCAAGGGAGGGGAGCGGGGTTGGTGAATGGCTCCTTTGCTATTTTAATCGAAAACTGATTTTAAAAGATTTTACAGCTCGTTGTAAACCTCTCAGCCGAGTTACCAGCTTGAAGGGTTCTCAGTGGTAAGCTGTTGTCTTGGGTAACAAATAAAATGTGCGGAAAGAACCCAATTCAACAGTGAACAGTTAAGAAATGCGTAAATGTAAGAGATAGAGTCAAGAGTTTGTTTCTGGAAGTTCAGAGTTAAATCTCCTACATCTCCCATTCTTCTTCAAAAGGAAGGATATCAATTAGAAGATTTGATTTATACAACTCCTTGAACAAACCCGATCCGAGAGCCAGCAGCTGCAAGAACTCCTAGCACTCAATCTACAAACGCAGATCCTCGATCTGGTTGGAATACAAAGAATGCAGCTCTAAGCTGTTTTGGCTAATCTAGCTCTCAACACTCAGTTTATGATTTTACAGAGAAATCTCGATACTACAGAGTGTGTACAATTGTTTTGTGACACAAAGAATTGATAAACAATATGTGAGTGTGTGTCACTAGCTGAGAGCTGGTTTAGAGGATAAGACTGTTTTTGCTCTTGACAGTTCGTTGTTAGGGATTCGTGAAACGTAGTTCGTAGCTCGTGACTCGTAACCCGTTCACAAATGATACCCTCTTTTATTTATACCCTTTGGACACAACAGTAATAAATGTTGTCATGCATCGTGCTCACAACCGAGTAAAAACCCAAACACATGCGGAATCTTATCAAAAAGTGGGTAAATTTTTGTTTTTAGGCCCGACGGTTTAAAACATATAATTTAAAATAACGATACTCAAAATAAGTTCCCAGTTTACAAAACCAACAAAAAAAAGTATAGCATCAATACAAGTAAACGTATCAGACTCCACACAAATACAGCAACGAAGCACAGGGCATCTCCCCGGCTACTAGACTGATACATACATATATGCTATACGCTACTGGGACACTCAACCACCTCCTGGGGCACCTAGCTGGGTTACCTCCTCGACCAGCTGTATGACCTGGACAACACAACAGGCAACAAACAAACCAAGCCCCAGAGGGACATGGGGTTAAACCCCAGTACGGGCAAATAAACAGCAAAGATACAGCATAAATAAAATGCAGATGCTATGCATGAGACACCGGATAACAACAGGAGGCTACGACCAACAAGGGAGCCAAAGAACTCAAGGCATAGCACAATCAAATCTGCAACGAATAGGTGGCCACTGTGAGTGAAGGACATATGGGAGTTACCCACTCACCCCTACTCGCTCACCAATACCAGGTGTATCAATCACTCCACCTGCTGTTGCCCAACCTATGAACTGTGGTAGTTAGCCACTCGGCGCATAGGGGCTAACACATCCCAGCAGGGAGATGAGAGTGCGGTATTGCCGCTCGCCCTCGCTACCTGGTAAGAAACAACAGCAATACAACAAGGCACAACTGCCGAACCAAGGTACAATATAGCTGAGATATGAAATGCAAGTGATGCAAATGCGTGTATGCATATAACAACAAGAAATAAACACTGACAGCCATACACGTAAACAACAAACAGTCATCACTGCATTTACTCATGCCAACCTCACGCTGTAACAAGCTCGAATCCGTACCTTAACACTGAGCAACAATTTACCAAATACAAAGCCTGAGAATACTAACTCCAACCTGTAAAACATACGCAAGATACAGGGAATCATCAACCCAAAACTCACGGCCAACACACATAAAGTTCACGGCTGGGAGTCCCAAGCTCAACCAGCAAACACCAGAGGGTTTGAAGAACAGAGAACGAAGATAAGAAATATTTGCTAAGTATGGTTCTGTTTTCTCAATAATTGAAGGCCAAAGCTTCCAATATATACACGCGAGAAGTCTGGATAAAATACCCACCGACAAAAACAGCTTTCAAGACTACTAAATGCACAACAGATTCCACAAAAACCAACGCATGCGCTAAACCACGGTGAAATCTGAACACAAACAACGCGGGAACCAAAACGACGCCACACAGGTGAAATCTGAATGCTAGCGCTAAAAGCTGGACACTGAAAGCTGGTCGCCCAAACAAGCGCTAATTAACGACGACGTAGCGGAGAAGTCTGGACCAAGATTGTTAAACGCTAACGTTTCCTCAAACAACAGATCTCATCCCACGCGACCAGATCTCTCACGCTAGCTCAAAACGACGTCGCACCACTTAAACTAAACGGCATCGCGTTGCACTAACCATAAAACACGCGGGACAGATCTCACCTCACACAAGCAGACCTCACGCAAGCGCTAAACCAGATCTCTCCTACACAGGGTGTCCAGATCTCACCAAAACGACAGCGTTTCGATCCTCAACCAAAACACGCTAGAACCAGATTTCTACACCTTAGCGCAAAACAGATCTCATGAAACGACGGCGTATCACGTAAAACGCGCCACGACGCTAAGCGCCCAGATTCACAAACTTCGAACAGATCTCTCAAACCAGAAACGCTTACGTCATCCACACAACGTTAACACGCGATGCTTACGTCATCAAATCTGCTACCAGATTTCACCAAAATTTTGAAAATATCAAAATTTCCAGAATTGTTCCAAATGTGATTCCCGACCCGAAAATGCAACTCAAACATTCCAAAATGAAATCTGAATCACCAGAAATCACTAAAACCCGATTAATTCAATAATTAATCCTTAATACAATTTCCAGGTCTCACATTTCTCCCCCACTAAAAAGGATTTCGCCCTCGAAATCAAACAACAATTCAAATACCAAACATAGCAGCAAGATACAAAACAGGAACTCACTCAACATAGGCCAAGAGTTCAAGATAACCGAGCAAACAATTAACAACAACTAGGGAAGAAATACAACCAAAAGCTACAATTTACTGGAAATTTAGCTCAACAACTACTCAAATAGATGCGGCCACTCTCGCTGCATCTTTTCTTCCAGCTCCCAAGTAGCTTCTTCCCTTCCATGTTTGCTTCACTGCACCATTACTAACGGAATGGTCTTATTCCTCAACTGTTTCTCTTTTCTGCCAAGGATCTGCAAAGGATATTCTTGATAACTCAACGACTGGTCTAGCTCCACCTCATCAGTTCCAAGCACATGAGACGGATCTGGCTCATACTTCCTCAACATGGAAACTCTTTTCTTCCAGCTCCCAAGTAGCTTCTTCCCTTCCATGTTTTCTTCACTGCACCATTACTAACGGAATGGTCTTATTCCTCAACTGTTTCTCTTTTCTGCCAAGGATCTGCAAAGGATATTCTTGATAACTCAACGACTGGTCTAGCTCCACCTCATCAGTTCCAAGCACATGAGATGGATCTGGCTCATACTTCCTCAACATGGAAACATGAAAGACGTCATGTAGAGAAGACAACTCTGACGGTAGCAACAACCAATACGCTAAAGGGCCAATCCTCTCAACAATCTCATACGGACCAACGTAACGAGGGGCTAACTTTCCCTTGCGTCCAAAGTGCATCACACTACGAAACGAAGAAACCTTGAGAAATACACGATCACAAACCTGAAACTCAAGAGGTCGAAGCCTCTTATTCGCATAAATGCAATGTGCTCCCAATTCCATTGGGGCACCTCTAAACTCTGCAACATACCCCCAGGCCTCATTCTTTCGGCCTTAACCATCTGGCAGTTCAAACAACGGGCGACAAAACCAGCAACATCGCTCTTCTGGCCAGCCCACCAAAAGTGCGGCTTCAAAGCATGGTACATCTTTCGTGCACCAGGATGAACACTATGCCTGCTGCAATGCGCCTCACGAAGGATCTCCTCCTTCAAATCAATCAAATTGGGCACAACCAACCTGCCCGGAAACGCAAACAACCATCGGACGAGACAGAATAGTCCTCAAGTTCGCCAGCCCTGACTTTCAACTTTAACTCATGGATGGAAGGATCAGTCCTCTGAGATGCTCGAATGCTGGAAACAATCTGCGGTTCCACTTGGAACGATGAAACCATCACACAATCCTCAGCCCGGTAAAATCTCCAACCCATAGTGTGAGATAGAATAGTCCTCAAGTTCGCCAGCCCTGACTTTCAACTTTAACTCATGGATGGAAGGATCAGTCCTCTGAGATGCTCGAATGCTGGAAACAATCTGCGGTTCCACTTGGAACGATGAAACCATCACACAATCCTCAGCCCGGTAAAATCTCCAACCCATAGTGTTAAGATGCTCTTGGTCCTTGGAGATGTATAACGACGCAAGCATCTCACTAGCCTTCCTGCTCAAAGCATCAGCCACTACGTTCGACTTCCCAGGCTGGTATTTAATCTCACAATCAAAATCCTTAAGCAGCTCCATCCACCGATGCTCTCATGTTCAAGTCAGGCTGCGAAAACAGATACTGCAAACTTTTGTGGTCGTAGTACACCACAAACTGCTCGCCATACAGGTAGTGACGCCAGATCTTTAACGCAAAGACCACCGCTGCTAACTCCAAATCATGAACTGGGTAACGAGTCTCGTGCGGTTTCAACTGCCGCGAGGCATACGCAATGACTCTACCATTCTGCATCAACACACAACCCAATCCATTAAGCGAAGCGTCAGAGAAAACAACGAAACCACTTGAACCAGACGGCAAAGCCAACACAGGCACAGTAGTCAACTTTTCCTTGAGCAGTTGAAATGCATTCTCACACTGCTCTGTCCCAACAAACCTCTTGTCCTTCTGGGTCAATTGGGTCATCGACTTCGCTATACTAGAGAATACCTCAATGAAGCGACGATAATAGCCAGCCAGACCTAAGAAAACTGCGAATCTCAGACACATTTCTCGGTCGCTCCCAGTTCAAAACAGCATCCACTTTACTGGGATCCACAGAAATGCCATCCGCTGAAATGACATGACCCAGAAATACCACACGATCTAACCAAAATTCGCACTTGGAAAATTTCACATACAACTGCTGCTCTCTCAACCTCTGAAGAACCATTTTCAAGTGCTCCTTGTGCTCCCTCGGAGTCTTCGAGTAAACCAAGATGTTGTCAATAAAAACAATTACAAACTGGTCTATGAACTCTCTAAAAACCCGGTTCATCAGATCCATAAAGACTACAGGCGCGTTGGTCAACCCAAACGGCGTCACCAAAAACTCAAAATGTCCGTACCTCGTACGAAACGCAGTCTTCACGACATCTTGTTCCCTCACTCTGAGTTGATGGTACCCGGAACGAAGATCAATCTTCGAGTAAACAGAGGACCCTTGCAACTGGTCAAAAAGATCGTCGATCCTCGGTAACGGGTACTTATTCTTAACAGTGGCTTTATTCAACTGGCGAAAATCAATGCACATCCGCATTGAGCCATCCTTCTTCTTCACAAACAATATGGGCGCTCCCCACGGTGACATACTGGGTCGGATAAAACTCTTCTCCAGCAAATCATCTAACTGTACCTTGAGTGCTCTCAACTCCACAGGCGCCAGACGATACGGGGCACGAGAAATCGGAGCTGTGCCAGGCACCAGCTCTATGCTGAAGTCTATCTCCCGTCTCGGAGGAAAACCAGGAATCTCCTCCGGAAACATGTTGGGGAAGTGTCGCACCACGGGAACGTCACTAAGCTGAAAACTGGAAGAAGAAGACGCATCCAAAGCGTAGATCATAAAGCCAACATTTCCCAGAGACAACAAGCTAAACATCTCCATCGCGGAAACCAACGGAATCTTCGATCGTGAATCCTGGCCGTAGAAGTCCCACTTCTCGCCAGACAAAGGCCTAAAGCGCACAATCCCATGGAAGCAGTCCACGGAGGCCCTATAGTTGGACAGCACATCCATTCCAACTATGCAATCGAAATCCCAAACCATCAAATGGATCAAGTTCGCTAACAAAACATGCTCACCAAACCGCAACACACCATCCAACAAAACCTCCTGGGAGAACAGACTCAGACCACCAGGGGTAGAAACAGAAACGGCATCACGCAGAGGAACAGTACACAGACCATGCTCAACAACAAATGAATCAGAGATAAACGAATGCGATGCACCGGTGTCAAACAACACACGAGCAGAAAAGTCAAAGACAAGACATGTACCTCCAATCACCCGGCTCGGTGTCTCCTCGGCCTGCTCTCTCGTGATAGCGTTAACCTGGGCATGCTGGGGTCCTGAGAAGAAAGGCTGAGACGACTGCCCAAAACGCGAAGGGCCAGGCTGCTGAAACGGTCTAAATAGAGTCTCACCCACGTGGGGCTGCTGAAACTGCTGAAACTGCTGAGAACGGCCCCCTAGACTGACCCCCACGACCTTGAGGCTGGGCCGCGGTCTGCTGTGATCCAGCTGACGGACACACTCTCGCAAAATGACCCGTACTGACCACAAAGGTTGCAGGAGCCCTGCACACCTACACACTGTGTGGAAGGATGCTTTCCACCGCAAAAGCCACAAAACTCAGCTCGAGAAATGTTGCTACTCGAGCTGCCTGAACCAGAAGAGCCAGAACCCGACTTCTTCTTGAACTGCTGACCATAACAACAGGCAGTAACCACTGGCAGCCATACACGTAAACAACAAACAACCCTCACTGCATTTACTCATGCCAACCTCACGCTGTAACAAGCTCGAATCCGTACCTTAATTCTGCTAAACGCTCACCACAACAAGGCCCGCAAGATCTGATGGCAGCATGCAAAACCCACGGCATTTCACCATAAAACTCACGGCCAACCACTAAAGTTCACGGCTGGAAATTCATACACAATCCAGCCCTCAATCCTACCCAAACACCTAACTGGGAAGCTTAAAACAAGGCTAGGAGTAAGATTCAACAACAAACCAAAAGGCTACATGCACCCGTACGAAAAGCACGCACACACAGAAGCTTCGTGCTTTTGCTCCAGCTAATTATAGCCTCCAAAATGGGTATGAGATGATAGAGCTTTCCAAGAGGAATCCAACGCTACCTCGAACGTGAAAAAAGGTGGCCGGAATCGACGGGAATCTACCGAAGAAGCTCACGGTGAACAGTAGTCGAGGGTTTGAAGAACAGAGAACGAAGATAAGAAATATTTGCTAAGTATGGATTCTGTTTTCTCAATAATTGAAGGCCAAAGCTTCCAATATATACACGCGAGAAGTCTGGATAAAATACCCAACGACAAAAACAGCTTTCAAGACTACTAAATGCACAACAGATTCCACAAAAACCAACACATGCGCTAAAACACGGTGAAATCTGAACACAAACAACGCGGGAACCAAAACGACGTCGCACAGGTGAAATCTGAATGCTAGCGCTAAAAGCTGGACAATGAAAGCTGGTCGCCCAAACAAGCGCTAATCAAAACGACGACGTAGCGGAGAAGTCTGGACCAAGATTGTTAAACGCTAACGTTGCCTCAAAGAACAGATCTCATCCCACGCGACCAGATCTCTCACTCTAGCTCAAAACGGCGTCGCACCATTTAAACTAAACGGCGTCGCGTTGCACTAACCATAAAACACGCGGGACAGATCTCACCTCACACAAGCAGACCTCACGCAAGCGCTAAACCAGATCTCTCCAACACAGGGCGTCCAGATCTCACAAAAACGACAGCGTTTTGATCCTCAACCAAAACACGCTAGAACCAGATCTCTACACCTTAGCGCAAAACAGATCTCATGAAACGACGGCGTATCACGTAAAACGCGCCACAACGCTAAGCGCCCAGATTTCACAAACTTCGAACAGATCTCTCAAACCAGCAACGCTTACGTCATCCACACAACGTTAACACGCGATGCTTACGTCATCAAATCTGCTACCAGATTTCACCAAAATTTCGAAAATATCAAAATTTCCAGAATTGTTCCAAATGTGATTCCCGACCCGTAAATGCAACTCAAACATTCCAAAATGAAATCTGAATCACCAGAAATCACTAAAACCCGATTAATTCAACAATTAATCCACAATTTCCAGGTCTCACAAATGTTACAAGTAGAACATCGTGTGCTTCAAGTTAAACAACTGCAGTGTCTTAAATGCTTGTACTAGTCTCATACATCTTCATTTAATGCATTTCCTCTTTTAGCATTCTCTGCGTCTTCCTTTGATTTAAACCATATCTCTGTATATCTGGAATTAGATTAAAGTAGTTCCAACGACTACTAATTGATACAGAGAGGTCAAATATTTCACATCAATCAGTACGAATCCTTAACATACTCTGAAATCAATTTTGCCAAGTTTTCTTTACTCAGCTGGTTTTTGTCACTGTATCGAACTATTCTAATCTGGTCTAAGCTGATCGATTCAAATCTGCTCTTAAATGATATGCTCTTGTATTTGTTTTGTTCTAATCTAAATAACATTCTTTGTTCGCTTACTTCCGTAATCCAATATCGTATGTACAGTAAACTTTCTCCGAGCTGGGTTTTCCATTCTGGTTTCCCAGCTGGTCTGTTATACCAGTTAGCGCTCTGAGCTGTATTCTCAACTGTTCCAATACAAATTGTTCTATCTGTTCTGTTTGGATAAACTTTTTTCTCATAAACTGATCCGAACTTAATCTGTTCTTCTTTAAATTGATAACTTAATTCGATACCTGGTCTGTTTATCCGAGCTGATTTGTCCTTAACCAGCTTAACTGAACTACCAAAGCTGGTTTGGTCTCAACCAGCGTAACTAAATATCCCGAGCTGATTTGTCCTTAACCAGCTTAGCTCTGCTATGATCTGGTTTCTCTAACCGATGCAGTATACTCTGTCTTGATCTGGTCGATCCATTTCTGAGCTGATTAATCTCTTTTACTTGTGTATACCATAACTTATAAATTTACTCTAACACTTTCCCCCTTTGGGTGATGACAAAACGTTGATTTTCACTGAGCATCTCCTGAGACCTTCTTTTCAATTCCTCATTCTCAGTTGCAAGCTTACTTAGAGCAGCTTGCATATCACTTGAGCTTACCTGCTCAGCTTTTGTAGCACAGCTCTCTTTTTCGACTTTTACTTCCTCGAATGATTGAGAAAGCTTTTTGTACTCTTGGACCATTTAATTGAGTGCAATGACAAGGTCCTCTCATGTGAATTCTAAATTTGAAAAGTCAAATACCTCGTCAGTGTCATCAACCATTAGACACTGAACCTCTTCCTCACTGTCACTGGATGAGGATGCCCCTGAGCTGGATTCCTCAGAGTCTGTATCAGCCAATGCGCTCTTGTTTTCCTCAGCAACCATTGCATTCTCCGTTCTCCTCTTCCAGTGGAACTTGTTTTCTTTCTTGTCCTTGCTGATTCTATGCTCTGGGTGCTTCTTGGTATCCAGCTTTGGCTTCCTGCAAGAAGCAATGTAGTTGTAATGCCCCAAAATCCATAGTACCACATAATTGAATCTTATTTACTTCAAGGGTCAAATGGTCAATTAAATGTTAGCATAAGCTATATTATGAAAGCTGATTTTATTAATTTCAGAAGTGAGGCACAACGCATCAAGTTCCAGCAGATGTCACTCCAAGCGCAATACACGAGCAGATTTTAGAAATCTGTTGAAAATGATTTTTAGGAGAACGAAATGATTTCTTTTAAAGGGTTTGGTAGATTTACAAATTAAAATATTGAGAGGGAAATTTTACTTAAATTCATAACTTTAGGTAAGGTGTGTTATGCTTGAGGAATACATCTCACCTGCCACTAATCCCTCCCATAGAAATACCGCAGATGTCACTCCAAGCGCAATACACGAGCAGATTTTAGAAATCTGTTGAAAATGATTTTTAGGAGAACGAAATGATTTCTTTTAAAGGGTTTGGTAGATTTACAAATTAAAATATTGAGAGGGAAATTTTACTTAAATTCATAACTTTAGGTAAGGTGTGTTATGCTTGAGGAATACATCTCACCTGCCACTAATCCCTCCCATAGAAATACCTGTTTTGAAGTAAAAAAGGTTCATTTCATTTATAGAAAGAAAACTCTTTTGTGTTCTCTCAAATGCTTCCAAAGAATCTTGTTGTGTTTGCTTAAGGAGGAGGAACTCTGTGGGAACTAACTGTCGTTGTAAAGCTCAGTTAAAGGCAAGTAAAAGCTGATCCTTGCTACACCATTTGAAGCATATATTGATTTTTCTCATTTTATGGATCTGCTTGCCTGTATGTTCAAGTTATGTTTAAGTTTATGTTCAAAGAAGTTTTACGAATGTTTAAAGAAAAGAAAGATTGGGTTCAAAGTTATATCTTCTGCTTCCAAAGTTTTTCAGAATGTTTTAAGAAACTTAAGGATGTTTAAAAGTACTGAGGAGTT
>KQ992509.1:0-18380 GCA_001598015.1 Dorcoceras hygrometricum | reverse complement strand
AGGCAAGGTGTTGACTATGATGAAACCTTCTCACCGGTCGCAATGTTCAAGTCAATTAGAATCCTACTAGCAATAGCCGCATGGTACGACTATGAGATATGGCAAATGGATGTGAAAACTGACGTTCCTTAATGGAAACATTAGGTTTCACATCTGTAGGAAGTGAGAATAAAGTATGCAAACTTCAGAGATCGATCTACGGTCTCAAACAAGCATCGAGAAGTTGGAACCTGAGATTTGATGAAACAATTAAGGAATTTGGTATCATCAAGAATCCCGAGGAGCCATGTGTATATAAGAAGGTAGTTAAAAATGCTGTGACATTCCTTGTACTTTATGTGGATGACATTATACTCATTGGGAATGATGTAGGAATGTTGCAGTCAACTAAAATGTGGTTGTCTAGTAGATTCTCGATGAAGGACATGGGTTAAGCATCCTATATTCTAGGAATACAGATCTATAGAGATAGATCGAAAAGGATGCTCGGACTCACCCAAGCCACCTACATCGATACCATACTTAAGAGGTTCTCTATGGAAGAGTCCAAGAGAGGACACCTACCTATGTGCCACGGGGTCACTCTATCTAAGTCTATGTGTCCAAAGACTGATGAGGAGATAGAGAGTATGACACATGTGCCATATGCCTCGGCAATAGGTAGTATTATGTATGGCATGATCTCAACTAGACCGGATGTCGCATATGCTCTGAGTGTCACGAGCCGCTACCAAGCCAACCCCGGCCAAATGCATTGGAAGGCTGTGAAAAATATTCTTAAGTACTTACGAAGGACTAAGAATATGTTCATGGTCTATGGGGGTGGTGAACTGAAATTAGAAGGCTACACTGATTCTAGCTTCCAATGTGATGTGACCTCTGGATTTGTATTCATGCTCAATGGTGGTGCTGTCTCTTGGAAGAGTTTCAAGCAAGTCACCATCGCGGATTCAACCACTGAGGCTGAGTACATCGCAGCATCAGCTGCTGCGAAAGAGGCGGTTTGGATAAGGAATTTAGTCCAAGAGTTGGGCGTAATCCCTAAAGGAGTTGGTACAGTCCCGATGTACTGCGACAACACGGGTGCCGTTGTGCAAGCAAAGGAGCCTAGATCTCACCAAAGATCCAAACATATACTGAGGAAATACCACATAATCCGGGATATTGTGGCTAGCGGTGACATAGCAGTCGAGAGAGTCGCCTCTGCAGACAAAATTGTTGATCCACGTACGAAGTCCTTGCCAGGACCGTTGTTTGAAAAACATCATAGGTGCTTCACTTTGACCCGTTTACCGACTTAGTTGGGGCATCAGGTGGCAGGATTGGGTGAGGTCCCGATGCATGTAGGAGTCGATGCTTCGTTGTCGAGGATTAATCGCTCGCCTTTGTGCGTGGATATCCTATGCTTCTGAGGAGATAATAGTGTGATAAATCTCTGGCCAGAGTACTAGATGTGTTTTAGGTAAATGGGTTTACCTAGTAACACACGCGATGTCACAATTTGATCACCAAGATGTATGTATGGTTATTGGATCTCTAGCGACTCTCGATTTACCAATGGTCGTTGATCTGATCGGGATATATGTGTTGAAAGGACCGTACTGTAGGGGATCATGGGGCGATGTTGCTAGGCGCTTTACCATGATCCGATGGGTCAGTCCGAAATGTGTTTTTGGAGTCGCAATTATTGTGGGCTCACGGCTGGCTGTATCCCTGAACCATTGAGGGTCACACAAGTACTAGCTTCTCGATTCCCGAATCGAAATTGAGCTCAATTTGTTGAGCATAGGAGGAGGAAGGATGGAAGTGCGACTTCCTAAAATTCAACAGGGGTCAAAATGCAATTTCCCTAAAATTTGGGCTAGTTTGACTATCCTTGAAACTTGGAGGGGCTAACTGCAATTTTGGACTAGGTGGTCCGAAAAATTGTTTTCGCATCATAATAATCAGTTTTGTAAACTGTATAGATCGGTCTGATCTGATCGTTGATCGGGATTATGATGGAGCCACGGTGATGCAGTTGAACCGAATTTCATACGGGACTGGGCCTGACCCAGGCCCATTGGGCCGGTTCAAGCCCATCACATGTCTATATATATATGCTAGCCTAGGGTTACATCAAGACACTACAACTTCAAAATACTAGTCTTGGCCGCCCCTCTCCTCTCCCTCTCCCACTCACGGCCGCCGCCCCTTCACGCGCCGCCGCCCGTCGCGCTCCGCCGCCCGTCGCGCTCCGCCTTCGGACTTGTTCCGACCGTCTCGACGAAGAAATTCCATCCGTGAAATATTCGTCATGTTTTCTAGTGCAGACCGATGAAGGGATCATGATTTCCGTCGTGGACCGGATTAGGAGAACGACGAACGCCAATCGTTGAAGTGCCGATTTCCTCGTGAAATTGGTCGGAGCCAGGCGCCTAGACGCCAGCAAGGTACCAAATCAAACATCCTATGTATGTTTATTTGTTGATTTATGTTATGTATTGACCGTTTCCGGTGCAAATTTGTAAATCTTCCGCTGCGCCCCGAGAACGGGATCCGGATCCGTCGCTGCGCCAATAGTAATCACTAGACATTCATAGGGAGTTTTGATTAATTACCTTCGGTGACTTCGCACCCGGCTCCGACTATTCCGGTTTAACACGGAGAGATACCTTCAAAGGTTGGCTTACGATCAACCCCTAATCTGGTCCACGACCATGATGTCAATTCCTTTGCTGTTTTGCACTAGAAAGACCAGCAAAAGTGTCAAGAACGGATCAAAAACAATCTACCGCACGCGGTGAGGAGCGGCGGCAACAATAAAGGCAAGCAGCAGTGGTCAAAAAGGATGGGAGTGGGGGTGGCGGCTATTTGACTGTGTAGGGTTCTGGTTTTATTACAATAACTTGTGATGTAACAGATCCAGATCTTAGTTTTGAATTACACAAAACTTGTAGTTGTGTTATTAATATTTTTACGTAGTGTGCAGATGTTTATTAGAAGATGAATCAGCTGTAAGGAAGAAGAGTATCAGACGTTGATCAGCTGTTGCAACAGAAGTTAGATGTTGAGCAGTTGCTAATTCAGATGTGATTCAGAAGTGAAGAAGAAATGTTGATCAGACACCGGGACAGCAATTCAGCTATTAGAGCAATCGGCTGTTGCAAGCATTCATCAGTTGCAAGCAATCAGCTGTTGCAACAGAAGTTGGATATTGAATAGAAGATGAGTCAGCTGTTGCACTAAGATGAAAATAGACCAGCTGGAGCGCTAAGGGAAAGAAGGACCAGCTGGAGCAATAAGAAGTCAGAATCAGCAGTTGAACAAGAGATATCTGATGAGAAGAAGTTTGATTCAGCAGTGGATAAAGACTCTACCAGAAGCTGAATAAAAGATCGATGTTGGACAGAAAATGAATTCAGCAGTAGATAAGATGCAAACAGAAGATGCTATCAGTAGTTGAACAACTGGAATAACGAACAGAAGCTGATATCAGTCGAACACAAAGAAGCGAAGCAGTTGACTAATCAGTAGTAAACTGCTGATCTTAATCAGCTGTTGGAATAATCAGCTGTTGGTATGTTCAATTGTTGGTGTATCGGCTGTTGGTGTAGATCAGCTGTTGGAGTACTTAGTCGTTGAAGCAGAGATGTTGAGAAACAATCAGCTTTTGGAATAGTCAGTAGTTGAAGCAAACAGCTGTTAGAACATAAAAGACAAATCAGTAGAAGACAAAAACACTCAGCTGTTGGCAGTAGTGTTGTAATGCGAAGAAGACAACAGCTGATGATCAAAAGTGATAAGAAGATCGAAGAAGAACATTTCAGCAGTGAGCTACAGTATGTTCAGCAGTAAGCTACAGTTGATTAGCAATGAAGAGAAAAATCAAAGCAGAAGCTGAATAAGACGTGATAAGAAGAGAAAGGCGAAGTAGTTGACAACATACATAAAAAATAACTGGAACATAGAAGTCAACTGCTGAGCCTGTTGAAGTTATCAACTGTTGAAGTATAAAGATATCAAGACGATCAGTCGTTGGAGTACTTAGCTGTTTGGAGCAATCAAATGTTTCAATGCATTCAAACGTAAACACTTCAACATCTGGTCAGAAGAAGACAAAATCCTGCAAAAGAAAGGACACAAGGACAAATCATATCGGTACTTTACAGAACATATTTCAACGGGAAGAAAATTGTGTCAAACGAATTAATTTGAACAGAAGGTATTTATACAAGAAGAATTTGTTGAAGACGATGATGCTGCGTGAGATGCTGAGCAGATTGATCGAGGGATTGATGATGAGACGCACAGTGCAAAAATAGAGAGGGAAGAAAAAAACAGAGAGACAAAGCAGTCGACCACCATTACAGAGGAGCTTATTGCTAGTGTCGACTGCTGAGTCCAAATCAGCTTTTGTAGAGCAACTTCCCAAGTGTGTGAGATTTCCTTATTTCGAGAGTTGGGCGTTCACTGTAAAAATCTCACACACAGAGATTCACTCACACATTCATGAGAGATGTGCAAAATTTTATAGTGAGTGAATCAAAACCAAAATGCAAAACCAGATCCCGTCCAAGCACGAAGACGTAAAACTCTGTGTCTGTAGCCTTTCTCACAGAGGCATAAAAGAAGTGATTGACACAGCCAAGGGCTGGTATAGAGTCTAGGAGTTCTCATAGCTGATGGCTGTTTGATCGGGTCTGTACATGAGGTGTAAGATCAAATCTTCTAGTGGAACCTTCCGAGGCGGAATAAGGGGAGACGTAGGATATTGATATACGAACATCCAGAAACAAACAGCAGCGTATTGTATTCTTTTAATTACAGTACTTCCGCATACGCACTTACCTTAGCACGCATAGCATAATAGATTTCACACACACGCACAGTTGCATTACATATGTTTAATGAAATCTGTTTGCGTCGAGTAGTTTTAAAATTAGGATTCAGTTCTGGTGTTTTCCGCATGTTTTTATCCATACCAGATCTATCTCCGGTGCTCTATTTTATATGTTCAAGAACCCGAAGTATTGCACCTTATTTTATTTGTAGGATCAGATCTCTCGGCCTTGTTCTTTTGTCTAGTTTAGTTGTGCGGTGAGATCTGATCCTTCGGTCCTAACAACTTGTCCTATTCCCATTGCACATTAGTTCCGAGTCCGTAATTGTGGTTTCATGATAATCCCGATCAATGATCAGATATCATCGATGCGTTCAGTATACAAAACTATTTATTATGATGTGGAATCAAATTCTCAGATCACTGAATCTAAATATGGCAGGTGGTCAGAGTACCAGATGTGCTATAGGTAAATGGGTATTCATAGCAACACATGTGATGCCGCTATTTAATATCCAAGATGTATTGTATAGCTATCGAATCTATAGCGAGTCCCGATTACCAATGGTCGCTAATTTGGTTAGGATAGTTGAGATGAATGGACCGTATTGTATGCTAACCATAATCGATTGGTTTTTGCAGCCACTATTAGTGGTATCGATGGAATAATTGGGCGATGTTGTTGAACGCTTTACTATGATCTGATGGGTAAGTCGGGGAATGTGTTCTTCGAGTCACGAGGAGCTGTGAGCCCAAGCCTAGCTGTATTCTGAATCATTGAGGGTCACACAAGTATTGGTTTCCTAATTCCATATGGATATCAAACTCAAAGTGTTGAGTACGATGGAAGGGATATTGGGAGTACGACTTCCAAATTTTGGTCAACAGATTGAAAGATTTGTCACACTATTATATCCTCATATAGCATAGAAAATCCATACACTAGGGTGAGTGACGAATTCTTTGTCAGGCCCGGTGTTCTAAACACGGCTAAAACATGCAAAAACATGGAAGCTCAAAAGCGGGTAAAATTTTTCTTTTTCGGCCTGACTGAAAATATAACATAAGTTTATGCTCAAAATAGGGTTTTGACTCAAAAACTGCAGCAACGACAACTGCTACAACAATTATACAAGCATCTCAATCAAGTCAAATACAAACAACTACACAGGGCATTCCCTGGAAATGTCTCGATATAGCATATATATATATATATACATAACTGGGAACTCACGCCTGGGACTGCACCAGCTGTCACACCTCACGGACCAGCTGATTACCTAAAAAGGGTCTGCAATGGCCAACACACGACCAAAGCAGCCCCAAGGGAAAATAAACGAGGTCAAACCTCATGACGAAGAGCAACACATCATAAATTATCAAATAAATCATGAAACATGTGTCGTGCAAGGCATGATGGGTACCAAGGCTCATCATCAACAAGCACAGTGACTCAGCTGGCAACAACAACTCAACTTCGGAATCCAAAGCACAACTACTAAGCTGGAAAAAAATAACTCAAGAAGGACTCCCAGGCACGAAGTCTCAGCCGGACAATCAAACAACAACGGTGGCCACTACACGTATGAGGGGTGAGGGTGTTGGCGAACCGTGGCGGATCCGGATCACGCCTCCCGGCGAGGCAGCGGAAGAACAAAAACAATACCGGGAGACGATCAATACAGTTAAAACAATAAAAAAATCTATGACATTCATAGGGTGTTCAGATCACTACCTTGCTGGCAACTCATGCCTGGCTCCGACCAGTTTCTCGAGGAAACCGGCACTTCACGGTAGATGGCGGTAGATAACGTCAATCCGGTCCACGATCGGAAACGAGACTCCTTCGTCAGCCTGCACTAGAAGGCCTGATGAGATCGGCGCGGATGGATTCTCCTCGTCAAGATTGGCCGGAACAATTTTTCGGCAAAGAGAGGCGGCGGCGGCGGCGGCTTATAAGAGAAGGGAAGGGGCGGCGGCCACTTGGAGTTTTAGGGTTAGGGTTTGTCTAATGATATAAGTTAATTAAGTCTAGGTCTACCTTAAGTAGACTTGGAGATGGATTTGGATCCGGCCCAACGGGCCCGGGTCCAACGGATGAACATTCGGTTCATCCCCATCACCGAGACTTCATCGTAACTCCGATCGCCGATCAGATCGGACCGATCGACTCAGTTTCCGAAACTGAATAATATGATCTGAAAAACCATTTTTCAGAACCCCAGTGCAAAATGACCGTTTTGCCCCTCAACAGCGGGAAACCAACAGAGTCAAATCCCGGTTTGACCCCTGTTGACCTTTAGGAAGTCATACTTCCCGAAATCCTCTTCTCGTGCTCAACACGTTGAGCTGAGTATCCGTGTGGGAGTTTCGAATCCAGTACTTGTGTGACCCTCAATGGTTCAGGGATACAGCTAGCCGTGGGCCCACAACCATTGTGGCTCCGGAATCACAATTCCGGACCTACCCAACGGATCATGGTAAAGCGTCTAGCAACATCGCCCCATGATCCCCTAGGTATCACTGATAGTGCCTGCAATAACCAGTCGGTCGTGGTTAGCGTACTGTACGGTCCTTTCAATCCATATATTCCGATCAGATCAACGACCATTGGTAAATCGAGAGTCGCTAGGGATCCGATAGCTATGCATGCATCTTGGAGATCGAATAGTGACATCGCGAGTGTAACTAGGTAAACATATTTACCTAAAACACTTCTAGTACTCTGTCCAGAGATTTATACACTATCATCCCCTCAGATAGCATAGGATATCCACGCATGTCTGCGAGCGGTGAATCCTCGACAACGATGCATCGACTCCTACATGCATCGGGGTCTCACCCAATCCCGCCGCCTGATGACCCCAAGTGAGTCGGAAAACGGGTCAAAGTGAGACGCCTATCATGTAGAGTCTCAATGACGTTTCGAGTCGTGAGGACTAATCAGTACAACCAAGACCTCGGACTTATCCACTCGACAAATGGTAACCACTTGGAAAGTCCGAACGAGGGTAGTTCGATAGATAACCAGGTCACTATCTATCTGCATGCTCAGAATATCACAATGTTCCCTACCAATGAAACATGGTACTTCGCATCGCAGATACTAGTCTCGAACTCGGGCGGCCTTATCCTCATTTTGACGGCCCAATCGACTAGGAACATGTTCAGAATACACAGTGACTATTAGATGTGTTTCATGATAGCCGTCATACCCACTATCACATCTAACATACACTTTAGTGTATTCTAGGTCTTTACTCAACGCAATTGTTAATCATCATACAACACAATGAAAGTAAAGAACGCCATATAAATAAATGCGAATATCATATATAAAGATTGTCATATACAAGAGTCTATAAAGCCACACGCCACAAGTTGGCTAGTTGGGCATCTACTCTAACAAAGGGCATTACCCGGTCACCTCACAAGCAGTACCCGTAATCCCTTTTATCCATAAACCCTATTTGTGCCTTTCAGCTCTATGAGGGAAGGGAAATCACCCACTCCACCTCATCGTGACACCAATCATCACAGCGGGGAGGCGAGATCACGGTACTATCACATCATCACCGGGTTCTCAAAGAAAGAAGGCTCAATATGCTATGACAGTATGCAATACCAGCAAGCTCATGCAAAAACATACAATAAACACATGAAATCATCACGGTAGGCATAACAACATATCTCATGCATCCTCATGCTATATACGACTAGGAAAATCAGCTCACAGTCAGAACATAACAATAGACAGATTAGCGCGGGATACCAGCACACGCAGAAACAACTACGGCTAGTAGCACGTAGGCAGTACAGACTCAACCTGCATAGCATAGTGTCAAGGACGCATGACAGAACACTGCACATCAACAGCTTAGAAAAAGCAGGGAAACATAGAGGAATCAGCTCGGCTTCTCAGCACAAGCATAAAAAATCACACCCAGCATATACACGAAAAGCTAACGCAAATCAGCCTACAGCCACTACGCTCTCATGGTTATCCCAAGATGTAAAACACAAGCTCAATTTGTACCTTACGTAGATCTTAGAAAATACCTCCACGCAGTTCACGACTGACAGCCGAACACACCTCCTGCTCCGCTTTGACAACTACTTACGGCCCGCAACTCAAAGCAACCACCAGGGACTCTAATCTGCCAAGAAATCTAAAGAATCAACTCTGTTTGAGCTCACACAGCTCACAACCGAAGCCCTAAGAGCCTAGAACAACTACGGCTAACAATAGAGCCCTATTCAATCTCAAAGGTAAACGCTAGGGACACAAACCAACAATAGCAGAACACAGTTACCTGAACTGAAGCTCAAACCCATCCTGAAATTGTGAAACGCAACTCACGCAGCTTCACAGCGATCTTCTCCGTCCCGACTCTTCTCTACTCCAAACTGGTACGGAAATGTCGGCCTTGAAGAGGGTTTCCAACCACTGTACCCCCGCTCAAAGCTGACCGGCCTATCTCCGGCGATCTGTAAAGTATCAGACGGGTGAATAGTAGATAGGGTATGGGGAAAATATCTCTCGGTCGCGTCTATAAGAAGATAAGGAACGGGTGGTCTAAAAATGACTAAGTGTTGGTCAACGAGAGTATATTTATACTCATTGCTCAATAGATCACGACTACAGTGACAACAGATCACGACGGCCCTCAACACTGTACTAGCCCAGCGTACAGCTCAGCACGCACCTATAGTTCAGCTCTCGTATCCAACAGCTTACACTCCACAAACCACGCTCCAACAGATTACAGCTACAGCGATACTAGATCAGCTCAGATCTCCTCACTGTAATCAGCCCAGGCAAAGCAGTTCAGCTTGCACAGCAAATCAGCTCGGCATTACAAAACAGCTTATGTACCCAGATCATGTCTCATCTACAGTGTCTTCCATCAGCTCAGAACCCGACACTCTTCCAGCTTAGGCACGAAGACGTTACTCAACTTACACATCAACAGATCACGGTCTCAAAACATCACGCTTCTCGGCAGATCACGTTGCATAATAGCTCCCGTGCACCTATCAGCTTGCGCAACCAACAGATCACACCCGCGATAGCTCACTGAGTGATCCTTACTGTAATCTTCTTCAAGTTGTATGTCTCAATCCGTTTACAACCAAGTTGACGACTTCTAACAGCTCAGGCACTACCCCTGATCTGTCCACTCAGTTCGGGACATCAAACAAATCCCTAATCTGAATCCGGGTTCATCTCTCGTGCGCTAATAGCTCTCGCGCACTACTCCAGATCAGGATGAATACAATCAGTACTCACCAGAACAGAATCTCACTAACAGCTTCCCTCCAAAGCTGAAAACCACGAACAGCTCACGCCCAAACTGTGCGTCATCATCATCATGCGTCCCGAGATGATCTCCCCAATCAGCATAGCACAACACCCAAAATCTGATCCCTCAGCTCAGGGCACCCAGAATATCTCTTCTAAGCTGGTCATCAATACACTGTCTCCGCTAAATAGTTCACAATTGCTACAGTAGTAACAGATCACAGTCAAGACCAGTTAACACACTTGGTCAGCTCACGTGAGACCAACAGCTCTTGCGGAACCTACTCTTCGCTATCAGCTTCCACCTAAGCTGACTAAACACAATAGCACAGCATACGTTCCCAAATATAACTACTCAGCCCAGAAGGCTGCGTAACTTCCAAAGCTGAACCCAACTTGTGGTTTTCTACTCAATCGATATCAGCTCAGAGCTGCTTCACCACCAGATCACAACAAAGCTGATCTTGATTCTAGCCGAAATCCACCAGCAAACCTCTAAGCTAGTACCTGATCACATTGGACCTGTTCGCATCCTAACAATCAGCATAGGATATTCTATCCAGCTTACAACCACTGGAACAGCCCACGCTAGTCAACCCAGATCTCAAGGCTCAACCCAGCACAATGTATACCAACCAGCTAGCATCACCGTCTAAGAGTTCACTCTACTCATCTTGGAGTAATTCATAACAGCATGCATCCTACCTAACAACTTAGGATGCTCTAAACAACTTATAATGCCCAAAGCTGTTCGCTAAGCTCACAGATCATAGAGCATAAACCTGGAACAGCTCACGATCCCAGAACAGATCACGCCTGCTGTTCCCTGCCACACAGTACTCCTAAGCTAGTAACAGCTCACGGACTCAACAAAGTCCTCACATAACCAGCTTCTTCTATCAGCTTAGCACTAACCCTAGAACTAGCCCTTGCCTGAGCTGTTCCATCTTAACAGATGCTCCCTAAGCTGATATATACCGATTAGTTATCCACTAATCCCAAATGATTATCCACTAATCATCTTGGCTAATTACTGACCTCACATTTCTCCCCACCTTAAGAGATTTCGTCCTCAAAATCAATAGCAAAAGTCTGTCAATACCAGAACATAGCACAAATTGGAATTCAGAAACAACTATCAACACATTGGGGATAACTCAGCACTCACAGCCGAGTGAGGTTTCACTTGCTATCTCTATGTTGCCACTGCTCAGGAAATCTCTTCACAACAGAGATTTCTCCACCGCACCATAAACCCAAGGTATGATCTTCTCCTAACTTCTTCGTAGTTCCACAGTTCTGAAATAATGTATCGTCCGCTTGGGTGGTATTCGTTTATCTCGAATAGGGCAGATGTCCCAGCATTGTAAACCTCAATGCCGTAATTTTCCTTAAGATCCACTAGCTTCTCCTTCTTGTCCAGAGATCTCACTGGACTATCAAATATCTTAGGGTCTAGTCCAACTCATTTCATCAGTCCTTCAATACAAGGGGAGGATCTGGCTCATGTTTCCTCGGCTGAGGCACATGAGATTCATCATGTATCAACAACAACATAGCTGGAATCCGCAAAACACATGCCACAGATCTCATCTACTTGGATACCCTTGCCCAGGCTGACGAATCCAAGATCTAATCAACCCTACATTCCCAAGTTCAACACCAGCTGGAAGGAGAAACTCGCCAAATGCACACGGTCAGCAAGCCAAAACTCCAAGATCTATACCTTATAACCACAAACTGGTTTGGCTATCTCACTCAACCTTCATTCTGGATCAAATCAGATCCCCTTGGTCCTTCACCTGCTGCACAAAACATGTGAAGACCACAGATTTTTCCCCAACTCTTCCAGTTGGAAAAGCAAATATGCACTTCTTTCCTTGCAAAACCTCGAGGGAAGTCACCCTGAACATCATTGGGAGCCAAAAAGACGCACAAAACTCCACAAAATCAAGGAATTTCTATCAACCACTATCGAAAATCATCTCTACTGCTCACGGCATGCCTTACAAAATCTGAATGGTCAGCTCAGATTGGCCATCTGGGTGGGGTGGTAAACTGCTATCATATCCAATCAAGACTCCAAAACTATCTGCGAGTTCTCCCAACCTCAGGGAAAACTCCAAGACTTCCTGCTGGTCACTGCCAACACCAGCACACCATGCAGTCTCGTCACAGGAAATAGTAGTCAAGCCTACTCTAAGCTGACTCCAACACAGCTTAGCTTACTCAACTAAGCAGTAAACTCGGACTAGAACAGGAAAAATAAGCAAGAACTCTACGTTGATACTCAGCTCACGACGTCCAGCTTGTCTCAAATCCGAAAACGATCTCTCGATCTGCACAACATCTAGGAACTAGGAACTCATGCCTGGGACTGCACCAGCTGTCAAACCTCAGGACCAGGTGATTACCTGAAAAAGGTCTGCAATGGCCAACACACGGCCAAAGCAGCCCCAGGGGAAAACAAACGAGGTCAAACTTCAGTACAAAGAGCAAATCATCATAAAACTATCAAATAAAGCATGAAACATGTGTCGTGCAATGCATGAGGGGTACCAAGGCTCATCATCAACAAGCACAGCGACTTAGCTGGCAACAACATCTCAACATCAGAATCCAATGCACAGCGACTCAGCTGGCAAACAATAACTCAAGAAGGACTACCAGGAGCGACGGTCTCAGTCGGCCAATCAAACTAAAACGGTGGCCAATACACATATGAGGGGTGAGGGCATTACCCGATCACCTCACACGCAGTATCCGTAATCCCTTTCAGCCATCAACCCTATTGATGCCTTTCAGCTCTCTGAGGGAAGGGAAATCACCCACTCCACCTCATGGAAACACCAATCATCACAGCGGAGAGGCGAGATCACGGTACTATCACATCATCACCAGGTTCTCAAAGAAAGCAGACTCAATATGCTATGACAGTATGCAATACCAGCAAGCTCATGCAACAACATACAATAAACACATGAAACCAGCACGGTAAGCATAACGGCATATATCATGCACCCTCATGCTATACACGACTAGGAAAATCAGCTCACAGTCGGAACATAACAATAGACAGATTAGCGCGGGATACCAGCACACGCAGAAACAACTATGGCAAATAGCACGTAGGCAGTACGGACTCAACCTGCATAGAATAGTCTCAAGCACGCATAACAGAACACTGCACATCAACAACTTAGACACAGCAGGGCAACACAGCTGAATCAGATCGGCTACTCAGCAAAAGCATAAGAAAATCACACCCAGCATATACATGACAAGCTAAGGCAAATCAGCCTACATCCACTATGCTCTCATGCTTATCCCCAGCTGTAAAACACAAGCTCAATTCGTACCTTACGCAGATCTTGGAAAATACCTCCACGCAGTTCACGACTGACAGCAGAACAAACCTCCTGCTCCGCTTGGACAACTACTCACGGCCCCGAAACTCACAGCAACCACCAGGGACTCTAATCTGCCAAGAAATCTAAAGAATCAGCTCTGTCTAAGCTCACACAGCTCACGACCAAAGGCCTAACAGCCCAGAACAACTACGGCTAACAACAGAGCCCTATTCATCTCAAAGGTAAACGCTAGGGACACAAACCAACAATAGCAGAACACAGTTACCTGAACTGAAGCTCAAACCCATCCTGAAATTGAGAAACGCAACTCACGCATCTTCACGACGATCTCCTCCGTCCGGCCACTTCTCTGCTCCAAACTGGTACGGAAAAGTCGGCCTTGAAGAGGGGTTTCCAACCGCTGTACCCCCGCTCAAAGCTGACCGGCCGATCTTCGGCGATCCGGAAATACCAGACGGGTGAACTGTAGCTAGGGTTTGGGGAAAATATCTCACAGTCGCGTCTATAAGAAGATAAGAAATGGGTGGTCTAAAAATGACTAAGTGTTGGTCAACGAGAGTATATTTATACTCAATGCTCAACATATCATGGCTACAGTGACAACAGATCACGACGGCCCTCAACACTGTACCAGCCCAGCGTACAGCTCAGCACGCACCTACAGTTCAGCTCTAATATCCAACAGCTTATGCTCCACAAACCACGCTCCAACAGATTACAACTACAAAGATACCAGATCAGCTCAGATCTCCTCACTG
This sequence comes from Dorcoceras hygrometricum, assembly GCA_001598015.1. Lineage (NCBI taxonomy): Eukaryota > Viridiplantae > Streptophyta > Magnoliopsida > Lamiales > Gesneriaceae > Dorcoceras > Dorcoceras hygrometricum. The sequence continues at coordinate 4,127 of KQ992509.1, read as the reverse complement.
CAATCAGCCCAGGAAAAGCAGTTCAGCTTGCACCGCAAATCAGCTCGAGCATTACAAAACAGCTTACGTACCCAGATCAGGTCTCATCTACAGTGTCTTCCATCAGCTCAGAACCCGAAACTCCAGCTTAGGCACGAAGATGTTACTCAACATATGTTAGAGAAGATGCCCAACTATCCAACTTGTGGTGTGTGGGTTTTATAGACTCTTGTATATGAAAATCTTTATTTATGAAATACGCATTTATTTATGGCATTATTTATTTTCATTGTGTTATATAATGTTAACAATGGTGTTGGATAAAGACCTAGAATGCACCATAGTGTATGTTAGATGTGATAGTGGATATGATGGCTATCATGAAACACATCTAATAGTCACTGTGCATTCTGAATTCGTTCCTAGTCGATTGGGCAGTCAAAATGAGGATAAGGCTGCCCGAGCTTGAGACTAGCATCTGTGATGTGAAGTACCATGTTTCATTGGTAGGGAACATTGTGATGTTCAGAGAATGCAGATGGATAGTGACCTGGTGATCTATCGAACTACCCTCGTTCGGACTTTCCAAGTGGTTACCATTTCTCGAGTGGATAAGTCCGAGGTCTTGGTTGTACTGATTAGTCCTCACTACTCGAAATGCCATTGAGACCCTACATGATAGGTGCCTCACTTTGACCCGTTTGCCGACTCACTTGGAGTCATTAGGCGGCGGGATTGGGTGAGGTCCCGATGCATGTAGGAGTCGATGCTTCGTTGTAGAGGATTCACCGCTCGCTCTCATGCGTGGATATCCTATGCTATCTGAGGGGATAATAGTGTATAAATCTCTGGCCAGAGTACTGGATGTGTTTTAGGTAAATGGGTTTACCTAGGCGATGTCACTATTTGATCTCCAAGATGTATGCATAGCTATCGGATCTCTAGCGACTCTCGATTCACCAATGGTCGTTGATTTGATCGTGATATATGTGTTGAAAGGACCATACTGTACGCTAACCACTACCAACTGGTTCTTGCAGGCACTATCAATGCAAAGGAAGAGGATTTTAGGGAGTGGGACTTCCTAAAAGTCAACAGGGGTCAAATTGCGATTTCCCAAAAGTTGAGTGGCTAAACTGTAATTTTGGTCTAGGTGATCTGAAAAATTGTTTTTCACGTCATAATATTTAGTTTTGGAAACTAAGTCGATCGGTCCGATCTGATCGTCGATCGGATTTATGATGAAACCGTGGTGATTTAATTGAACCGGATGTTCATATGGACCTGGGCTTGACCCAAGTCCATTGGGCCGGTTCAAGCCCATGTATATTTATTATATACTAGTCTTGTACTAGGGCATCACAACTACTACACAACTAAACCCCTAGCCTCTAATCTCGGCCGCCCCCTCCTCTCCCTACCTCACACCGTCGCCGACATCACCGTGCGCCGCCTTGTGCCGCCGCGCCACCGCTATGTCCCGCCGCCGCCGTGATCGGACTTGTTCCGATCGCCTTGACGAGGAGAATCTGATCGTGCTAAAATCCATCAGATCTTCTAGTGCATATTGACGGAGGAATCACGTTTCCGGTCGTGGACCTGATTAGACAATCTACCACCGCCTACAATTCAAGAGCCAGTTTCCCTGTGATTCTGGTTGGAGCCAGGCGCCTAGACGCCAGCAAGGTAACGATTCAAACATCCTATGTATGTTTATCGTTGTAGTTTTAAATGTATTGAACGTATCTCGGGGCAAAATTTTAACTTCCGCTGCGCCCCCGGGAAACGGGATCCGGATCCGCCATTGACGCCAACAGAGGTTAGGTGAGGTCACAACGCATATAGGAGTCGATGCTTTGTTGTCGAGGATTCACCGCTCGCCTTGATGCATAGATATCCTGTGCTATCTGATGAGATAATAGTGTGAAAAATCTTGTTAGGATAAAATTTATAGTTTTGGTGATAACAAAGAAAAGAAAAGATTTGGAATTAAATGATAATATTCACGATGATCAACATTGCTGACAACAGTGATTAGCCCAAGCTACAGTTATAAGTTTCGAGTTGATCAAAATCAGATCTTGGAACAGTGGAGTTATTGATTTGGATATTCGAGTTTTGATGAAGAAGTTTTCGGGCCAATATTCGATATTGGGCCGATTTTGGTCAGTCCAAAATTGATTTTGAAATTTTTGAGATTTTGGGCCTAAAATTGGTTTAAGCCCAATATGATGCAATTAAAATTACAAAATATGATTTTAGTTATGGAATATGATTTTATAATTAAAATATGATTTTGTTGATTAAAATATGATTTTGTCGACAAAATGCGATTTTATTATAAAATGCGATTTTATACTTAAAATATGATTTTGTAGGAAATTATCAAATATGATTTGCTTATTTAATTTATGTCAATTAATTAGATTGATTGCATGTTTGGGATGATTGAGAGCCGTGCCCAATGTGTTAGGTGTATGCTATAGGTTTTGCGATTTCGGTTGTAAATATATTGTTGATATCGCTATTAAAGTGGGTCTGTTTGTGGCCCGTTCCCACCCCTACAAATTTGTATCCCAATGTGTCATGGCAATTTAAATGTAAATTACTAGATTTAGTGGGAGGACATTTGGAGACGGTGGAGATGACGATCAAAGATATTGAAGACCGAAGATCTGTAAAATCGGAAGCAATTGTAATAGGATTGCATTGCATATTGCATTTCACCTAGGACTGGACCCAGGTCCGTGATTGGCAACCACGGACCGCATAGCTCTCGCGATCGATCTTCCCAAAGTTTATTTATATATTCGATATATGTTGAATCCGCATGTTTTAAATTGTGATTTAAAATTGCATGAGACCAAAATTTTTCAAAAATTAAAATCCTTCTTTTAAATATGATTTAAAACTGATATCAAGATTAAAAGTTTATTCGATAAACTAAGGGAATTTAAAACTGTTTAAATTATCTCTACCTTCCATCAACAATGGGTGTACGCCGATGCTACCCGCATACATGGCCCGGCTCATTTTATTGAGTGGGTTATGTATGCCGGAAAGCAGTACACGTCATTGACACTTGTTGTGACTCGGTTGGAACTCCCTTTAACGTTGGCTCATATTATTGGGGACGTTAAGGGGACCGTCCTTCACGACTCAAAATTGATAGGTCGTCTTGACACGTGATAGTAATCGACGTCATATTATTGGGCCATTACTGGACGTGAGGTCAATACATGGAGGTTGCACCGGTTGCAATTGGACTCTACCATTTGAGGGTCATGGTTGGCTGATTTTATTTCGGACCATGATCGCTTGATTGGGCTCCGTGTACCCACTAAGGAAACTTGCTTTCCCGATTTCATTAGAGGGTGGTGAAATCGTTAAAATAGTGGGAGGGTAATTCATAAAACTAAATGACCTTGTTTTATGTCTTAGCGTTTTTCATATATAGTTAGTAATGCATGTCTGTTTTTCTTTTCAGTATAAACTGCTTTATAATGTCTTCGATCAAAAACCCACTCGCTGCTATAATGGATAGCAACAAGTTCACTGGTCTGAACTACCAAGACTGGCTTCGAAACCTCAACATTGTGTTGGCTTCGGAGAAACTTCTCTATACGATAGAGAAGAGCCCTCCGAAGGAAGCCCCTGCCGATATCAGCCATGAGGAGCTGATTACGCTTCAACAATGGTGGGACGACGACCTTAAGACTCGATGCTATGTGATGGCATCGATGTCCAACGAAATGCAACGTCGCTTTGAGAAGACGAAGTATGCTGCTGACATACTCTTTCATCTCAAGGAACTGTATGGGGAGAACTCACGACATGAGAGGTTCACCGCTGTCAAGGAGCTTATGACGAGCCTCATGCGCGATGGGACTTCGGTCCGCGAGCAGAGGTTTCGTATGATTGGGCTCGTTGAAAAGCTGGCGGGCCTTGATATCACACTTCCACACGAGCTATCTGTGGATGTGCTTCTCCTCTCACTACCCGCTGCATTCGACCCCTTTGTGGTCAACTTCAACATGAACAAGCTGGCAGACACCCTTGAAGAGGTGATTAACGTGCTGGTCGTGTTTGAGGGAACCATAAAGAAGGACAAACCCGTCCTCCTTATGGGCTCTTCTTTTGTTGGATCT
>KQ992508.1:4255-14819 GCA_001598015.1 Dorcoceras hygrometricum | reverse complement strand
TCGATGTCCAATGAAATGCAACGGCGTTTTTGAGAAGACGAAGTATGCTGCTGACATATTTTTTCATCTCAAAGAACTGTACGGGGAGAAGTCTCGACATGAGAGGTTCACGGCTGTCAAGGAGCTTATGACAAGCCGCATGCGCAATGGGACTTCGGTCCGCGAGCATGGGGTTCGTATGATTGGGCTCGTTGAAAAGCTGTCGGGCCTTGATATCACGCTTCCACACGAGCTGTCTGTGGATGTACTTATCCTCTCACTGCCTGCTGCATTCGACCCCTTTGTGGTCAACTTCAACATGAACAAGCTGGCAGACACCCTTGAAGAGGTGGTTAACATGCTTGTAGTGTTCGAAGGAACCATAAAGAAGGACAAGCCCGTCCTCCTCGTGGGCTCTTCTTCCTCTGCGAAGAAGGGGCACAGACGCAAGGGTAAGAAGCGTTCTGCCCCTGCGAAGGAGGAAAAGCCCACCAAGAAGCCCAAGGCAAAGGCTTCCAAGCTAAACAAGACTGAGGATGTTTGCCACCACTGCCACAAGCCTGGGCATTGGAGGAGGAACTGCAAGGAGTACCTCGAGCAGTTGCGAACTGCCAAAGGTATGTTCTATATTGAAATAAATATGTCTCTTAGTTCGACTTCTTGGGTACTTGATACCGGATGTGGATCTCATATCTGCAATGATTTGCAGGTGATGACAAGAAGCCGACGTCTTAGAGAGGGTGAGACCCACTTGAGGCTTGGCAATGGAGCAAGAGTTGCTGCTATAGCTATAGGAGATGTATATTTATTTCGGTCTTCTGATTTTAAGTTGTTTGTTCCCCTAATTAATAAAAAACATTATTTCTGTTTCTATGCTTGATAGTGATGGATATTCTTATATGTTTGCTAATTCTATTTGCAATATTTACAAGAATGAATGTTTGATTGGAATTGGGGAACGCGAAAACGATTTATACACCTTAAAATTAAAAGACGTTCCAACTCGCGATGTCGAAGCACATACAACAACGATTAAAAGGAAACACGAAAACTTGAACCCAGCACAACTTTGGAACGCTAGGCTAGGTCATATTTCTCTAAGTAGGATGAACAAGTTAGTTAGGAGTGACATGTTTGATCTGTCAGACATTAACTCACTACCGACTTGTGAGTCTTGTCTCAAGGAAAAGATGACTAAGCAACCCTTCAAGGGCAAAGGTGAGCGTGCTCAAGGCCTATTGGATTTGATCCACATTGATGTGTGCGTCCCATTTAGTATTGGTACTAAGTACGGTCACACATACTTCATCACCTTTACCGACGATTACAGAGCGTCGTAATCGGACCTTGTTGGACATGGTTCGATCTATGATGAGCTTCACTGAACTTCCTACCTCGTTTTGGGGCTATGCGCTCGAAACGGCGGTAATGTTGTTGAACAATGTCCACACTAAGGCAGTGGATAAGACTCCATATGAGATATGGATGGGCAAACCACCCAAGTACTCATACATGAGGATTTGGGGATGTCCTGCTTACGTGAAGCAGACAGTGGAGATAAGCTGGATACGAGATCCATCTTATGCTACTTCATTGGGTATCCAAAGAATTCCATTGGACACTACTTCTACTATCCAAGTGAAACAAAAGTGTTTGTTTCTAGGAATGCCACCTTTAGGGAAAGGGAATTTCTACTTGATAGAAAGGGAAAAATAATAGAACTCGAAGAGGTTCGAGAACCAACTGAAGTACCAGGTGAATCTCCTACACCTCCAGAGCCAGTACCAGAATTGGTCGCACCTAGGAGATCCGAAAGGGTTCCTAGGGCTCCTGAGAGATATGGTTTTCTCCTTGAAGATGATCAAGATGATCAAGTTGTTGGATCTGATCCAAGAACTTTCAAGGAGACGATTTCCGATGTTGATTCAAATTTGTGGCTTGAAGCAATGCAGTCTGAGTTTGACTCAATGCATGCTAACCAAGTTTGGACTCTTGTTAATCCTCCCGAAGGAATTGTTCCTATTGGGTGTAAATGGGTATACAAGAGGAAACTTGGGCCTGATGGTAAGATAATGACTTACAAGGCACGACTGGTCGTGAAAGGTTACACTCAAAGACAAGGTGTTGACTATGATGAAACCTTCTCACCAGTCGCGATGTTCAAGTCAATTAAAATCTTATTAGCCATAGCCGCATGGTACGACTATGGGATATGGCAAATGGATGTGAATACTGCGTTCCTTAATGGAAACATTAAGGAAGAGATCTATATGACGCAGCCTGAGGGTTTCACATCTGTTGGAAGCGAGCATAAGGTATGCAAGTTTCAGAGATCGATCTACGGTCTCAAACAAGCATCGAGGAGTTGGAACCTGAGATTCGATGAAACAATTAAGGAATTTGGTTTCATCAAGAATCCCGCGGAGCCATGTGTATATAAGAAGGTAGTTAAAAGCACTGTGACATTCCTTGTACTTTACGTTGATGACATTCTGCTCATTGGGAATGATGTAGGAATGCTGCAGTCAACTAAAGTCTGGTTGTCTAGTAGATTTTCGATGAAGGACAAGGGTGAAGCATCCTATATTCTTGGAATACAGATCTATCGGGATAGATCTAAACGGATGCTCGGACTCACCCAAGCCACCTACATCGATACCATACTTAAGATGTTCTCTATGGAAGAGTCCAAGAGAGGACACCTACATATGTGCCACGGGGTCACTCTATCTAAGTCTATGTGTCCAAAGACTGATGAGGAGATAGAGAGTATGACACGTGTGCCATATGCCTCGGCAATAGGTAGTATTATGTATGGCATGATCTCCACTAGACCGGATGTCGCATATGCTCTGAGTGTCACGAGCCGCTTGCATTGGAAGGCTGTGAAGGATATTCTTAAGTACTTGCGAAGGACTGAGAATATGTTCATGGTCTATGGGGGTGGTGAACTGAAACTGGAAGTCTATACTGATTCTAGCTTCCAGTGTGACGTGGATGATTTGAAGTCAACCTCTGGATTTGTATTCATGCTCAATGGTGGTGCTGTCTCTTGGAAGAGTTCCAAACAAGACACCATCGGTGAATCCTCGACAACGAAGCATCGACTCCTACATGCATCGGGATCTCACCCAATCCCGCCGCCTAATGACCCCAAGTGAGTCGGCAAACGGGTCAAAGTGAGACGCCTATCATGTAGAGTCTCAACATTTTCGAGGAGTTTCCGTCCGTGCTGATCTCAGCCTCTTGATCGGACCTGTTCCGATCAACTTTTCGAGGAGTTTCCGTCCGTGCTGATCTCGTCAGGCCTTCTAGTGCAGGCTGACGAAGGAACCTTGCTTCTGGTCGTGGACCTAATTAGACGCGCCTACCGACAAGAGCCAGTTTCCCTGTGATTCTGGTTGGAGCCAGGCGCCTAGACGCCAGCAAGGTAATACCCCAAAAATCATCCTATGAATGGTTTATAGTATTGATTTTATTGTATTGAACGTATCCCAGCGCTTATTTTAAACTTCCGCTGCCGCCGGGAGACGGGATCCGGATCCGCCACCGTTTTCCAACACTTACGTTAACACCCGGGAGCACGAGTTCGATAACTTGGTTCAGGGAACCATGTCTGTGGGGGAGTATGCCCAAAAGTTTTCTTTTCTCCTTGCCTATGTTCCTCATGTGTCCAATCGTGAAAGGGCGAAGAGAAACAGGTTTTTGGAAGGGTTGAACGAAGATCTTTATTATTTGGTGTTGGCGAGTTCACCTACAAGTTATGCGGATGCGGTGGACAAGGCGATGGATATTGAGGAAGGGTTGCAGAATCGTAGGTCTCGAGTTAGGCCGCAAGTTGTTCAAGGTAATCGTCCCAATATTCAAGGGACGCAGTCTTCTCAACCTTCCCAGTCATCCCAACAGCCCCAGCAACCATCCCAACAACCTGGACGTCACAGGTTTAGGCTTAACCATCGGGTTTTCAGATTTGGAGGAATTGGTTAATCTATTGGTGATTTTCAGATTTGAGGTAGAACAGATCAGATGTGAGTTTTTGGTCACTATCGGGTGGCTTAGAACAGATCCGATTGGCGCAAGCGGATTCGAGTATGATTCGTTTTGGTATCGCGTTCGATGATTTTCCTGTCGGGATTTGATTTTTGGAAGATATCAGATTTGAGATGTTCTGGAGACTTTGAGTTGAGGGAACATATTTGAGTATTGGAATCTAGAGTTGGAGGTAATGCGACGTCGTATCGTGTTACCAGATCTGACGTTGGTTGAGTGAAATCTGTTCAGTGGGAGTGAGCAGATGTGCGCGTCTATTTGGGGAATTCAAGTGTTGGCCAATGGTACTGTGCGGACCGGTCCGGTTCATGAGCTGGTGTAGACCGGTATGGTTGAGGATTTCAGATTTGACCAAATCTGGATGAGCGAGAGGGTCTTTGTCGCGAGATCTATTTGTTTTGAGAGGGACTCCTACTCGACGTCGTTTGGTGATCGCGCGCGAGAATAGCGTAGCAGAGTCAGATCTGAGTTAGCGCTAACATTTGAGATGGCGCCTAGATCTGAGGTAGTGCCAAGATTTGAGTGATTGAGTTTCACTGTAGCTTTGATTTAAAGATTTAAATATAAGTGTCGAGCAACACTTAGTTGATTTTCGATCATATATCCATTATCTTCTTCCCGAGAGTTTCCCGAAACCCTTACTATTCATTCAAACCCTATTTCTTGAGATTATCGTCGATTTACGCCGTTGTTTGGAGCAAGATTGGTGGCTCTGAGCTCGTCTCCTTTAGATATTTCGATTGATACCGGTTTGGAGCTTTGGATCGAAGTGTTGAGGAGGTGCGAAGTAGTTGCAGAGTTCGATACCTTTGCGATTTCCAGTTGATGGTTCCCCAGTGCTGTTTGAGCTTTTGGGTACACTTTAGTTAGTGTTTTACGCTTCTTTTAGAGCTGATTATCGTGTATGAGGTGTTGAGATGAGCTGGTTAGTTGGTAGGTCCAAGTTTTGTTTTGTTGGAACTTATCTGAGCTGTTTAGATATATGATTGAGCAGGTTGTTACGGGCAGCTTCTGTTGTGTTCGCCCTGAGTTGGTAGGGAAGAAAGGTGTTGTGTTCTTGTTCTCGTAAGATCTGTTGAGGTATTAGACGCTTAAAGGAAGGTACGGATTTGAGCTTATTTAAACAGCTTTGGCATAAGTATGAGAATATTCCCAGTGTGATGAGAATGCTGTGAATGAGTGCTTACGTGAACATATTTGGCTTTACTATGATTTGATTATTTGTTCTGTTTACGTATGATTTATGTATGTTAGTGAATTATATTGTTTGGCATTCACGCGTACATATTGAGCCTGAACTTTATTGATGCCCGAATTGAGCTAGCGTTGTGATCGGTCGGCTGAGTTGACGTGCCTGAAAGGTCCAATGCTATCATCGAGGTGGTGGCCGGCTGAGCTGTCATGCCTGAATACCACTGAGCTGTGATGGTCGGTTGATTGTCGCACCTGAAGATCGCAGATCGATGATTTTCACCGGCTGATTGGTTGTGCGTGATGATTGAGGCTCCATTGATTGCCAGCTGAGTTGTTGGCCTTGATTACCGATGTTCTTTGGTACCCTCATGCATATCATGACTTGAAATATTGCATATTTTATGAATTGTTGTTTTATGAGTGCTCTTCGTACTGAGGTTTGACCTCGTTTATTTTCCCTGTTTTTGGCCTGCTTTTGTCATGCCTCGTGCACAAATTAGAGCAAAACCACACAAAGCACAAGGCGGAAGCAATAAAATAGTGGCAAATTTTTCGCTTTAGGCCTGACGGTTAAAACATATATAATTTAAAATACAATCATACTCAAAATATCCCAGTTTAAATACACTCAGTACAACATTTAATCAAATACAAGTACCACAACAGGCAACTGAATCCCACAAAGCACAGGGTATTTCCTGGCTAACAGTACTAGTACTTATATGCTATACGCTAACTGGGACACTTTATCCACCTCCTGGGGCACCTTCAGCTGGGTCAAAACCACGACCAGCAGAGAAACCTGGGAAACCTGAACAACAAACAGGCAAACAAACAAACCAAGTCCCAGAGGGACATGGGGTCAAACCCCAATACGGAGAGCAGCATAAAACAGCAATAGACAGCAACAAATAAAATGCATATGCTATGCATGAGAAACGGGACAACAATCGTAGGCTACAACCGAAGCAGGGAGCCAAGAAACTCAGGCATAGATCAACAGCTGACAACAGATTCTGCAAGAATGGTGGCCACGGTGTGTGTACAACCACACCCAATACCAGATGCATCACAACTACTCAACCTGCCCTTCCCAAACTCATGAACTGTGGTAGTTAACCACTAGGCTCATAGCGGCTAACTGAACCCAGCATGGAGATGAGAGTGCGGTATTGCGGCTTGCCTTCGCATCCTGGTATGCAACAGAAACAGCACAACAAAGCACGGCTACAAGATCTGAACTGGAAATGACAGATGCGTATGCAATGCAACAACTTGCCATAGTAAAACTAAAATCATACTCAAAATATCCCAGTTTAAATACACTCAGTACAACAGTACAACATTTAATCAAATACAAGTGCCACAACAGACAACTGAATCCCACAAAGCACAGGGTATTTCCCGGCTAACAGTACTAGTACTTATATGCTATACGCTAACTGGGACACTTTATCCACCTACTGGGGCACCTTCAGCTGGGTCAGAACCACGACCAGCAGAGAAACCTAGGAAACCTGAACAACAAACAGGCAAACAAACAAACCAAGTCCCAGAGGGACATGGGGTCAAACCCCAATACGGAGAGCAGCATAAAACAGCAATAGACAGCAACAGATAAAATGCAGATGCTATGCATGAGAAACGGGACAACAGTCGTAGGCTACAACCGAAGAAGGGAGCCAAGAAACTCAGGCATAGATCAACAGCTGACAACAGATTCTGCAAGAATGGTGGCCACGGTGTGTGTACAAGCATATGGGAATTACCCACTCATCTCTACACCACACCCAATACCAGATGCATCCAACTACTCAACCTGCCCTTCCCCAACTCATGAACTATGGTAGTTAACCACTCGGCTCATAGCGACTAACTAAACCCAGCAGAGAGATGAGAGTGTGGTATTGCCGCTCGCCTTCGCATCCTGGTATGCAACAGAAACAGCACAAAAAAGCACGTCTACAAGATCTGAACTGGAAATGACAGATGCGTATGCAATGCAACAACTTGCCATTATAAAACCACAGAACATATGCATGCACAACAACACAGAGGCATACACGGCACACACATAATATCCATGCCAAATCCATGCCGTAAAATAAGCTCACATCCGTACCTCAACTCTTCTGAGCTACAATTACCACAACCGAGTCCGAGCAACACAGATCTGTCACCTGCTAAGCCAAACACAAGCAACTGCTCAAGGACTGAAACATAGAAAAACAGCAACTGGGAGCTACAACTCGACCAGTGCCTATCCTACCCTTCAATCTCAACAGAGAGCTCTAAACAAATGTAAAGCAGGGTTTAAACACTTACCCCAACAAGCTAGGATGGAACGCTAACAGACTACACAAGGAAGATATCTACGCGATCCTCTTCCAGCTCCTCCACTGCCTTCGAAAGAGGTATGAAAAGAAGCACCGTAGCAAGAGGAGTCCAACGCTACCACTCTCACTCTCGTCAAAGCTGCCTACCGACGGCAATCGAAGAAGATAAGGTTACTGTGAACAGTAACTAGGGTATCGCGATCGGGTAAGGTTCACGGGAAATATTCTAAGTGTCGGGAAACAATAATAGAGAACGAAGACAAGTCCCCTATTTAAATCTCACATCTGTCTAAACTGGGAACAGATCCACCGACAACTTAAACCATCACAGCTGATATCCCGCTCACATCTGAATCTCGCATCAGATATGACTCTACGTCGAAACATCGATCGAATAAACCAAACGACGTCGCAAAGAACTACTGCCGCAGCTGGACACGTCGCCCGCTACTCACATCTGAATCTCTAACAACATCTGACCGCAACGCACATCAGATCTCTCAAACATCTGAAGGCTAGCGCAACTCATAGCTGAGTCTCCTCCGCTAATCCAAAACGTTGTTGTTCCAACTAATCCAAAGACTTAGTTTCGCTACCCACTAAGAAACACGCTATCGCACAACGACATCTGAATTCTATCAAAACGCTGCTGCTCCAGATATCCCCTAGCACGCGTCAGCTGATACACGACATCCAGATTCCTCCAGACATCTGAACGCGATCGCTCATCACTGATCCAACACTCAAACAGATAACTTCTACGCGGCATCTGACAACTCCACACAGCTAATTCCAACACTTAAAACAAATCCGATGGCTACTCCAAGCACATCTGCTCTCAGCTGGTTCAACCCAGATTCGTCCAAGACAAAATCTGATCCAGAAATAATCGGGTCTCACAGCTTTGGTCTGTGTTGGCCTTTGCAGGATCTTCAGGTAATCCAACTGGACTGACTGGAGCGTCTGCTGGAAGATCCCCATTCTGAGTCCCCGTTATATAGTTACGTATTGATATATTGAACCAGGGGATGCCCTGTGTGATTATGTAATTGAGGATCTATTTTCGTTGACGTACTTGGATTTGTATTGTATGTCAACCTGTATTTTGATTATGAACTTATTTTTAATGATATTTTGGATCAGGCCCAAAACGAAAATTTTTAAGCCCAGATCTTAATGCTTCAGCGTGTTTGTGCTTACTTGAATATCTAATCTATGTATTAGAGCATCGGGCCTGACATCGTGGCGAACAGTTCAAGAAGAAGTCGGGTTCTAGTTCTTCCGGTTCGGGCAGTTCGAGCAGTAGTAGTCCTCGAGATACTTTATGCGAGCAATGTGGAGGAAGACACCCCTCGACATAGTCTACTGTAGTTCAGGGTGTTTGCAATCTTTGTGGGCAATACGGACATTTTGCGTGAGTGTCCTTTGGCTGGATCTCAGCACACCGCTGCTCCGCCACAGGGTCGTTCAGGTGGATCTTCTCCAAGGTCGTTCTTTCCCTATTCAGCAGCCGAGGATGGGGGAAGCTCAGCACAGGCCGTTCCAACAGCCTGGTCTTTCTCGTTTTGGACAGTCTTCCAAGCCTCATTTCTCAGGACCTCAGCAAACACAAGTCAATGCCATGACCAGGGATCAAGAGGAAGGCACGCCTGGAGGAGGGATCGCAGGTAATTGCATTGTTTTTGATTTTCCAACACGTGTGTTGTTTGATACTGGAGCATCACATTCGTTTATAGCTTATGCATTTGTGATTGAGCATGGTTTGCGTACCACCTTTTTGCATGATGTTGTTTCTGTTGCGACTCCTGCCGGCGTGAGCCTCTTCTCCCAAGAGAGAGTGCTGAATGGCATACTTAGGTTTGGTGAGAATGTTCTGGTAGCGAATTTGATCCGGTTAGTTATGTGGGATTTTGATTGTATGGTGGGAATGGACGTTTTTTCTAGCTTTAGGGCCACCATGGATTGTTTCCATGGCGTTGTGCATTTTTGGCCCCAGTTTGGCGAGAAGTAGAAATCTCTGCTATGGATAAGTTCAGTCTTTTGTCGTTAAAGAATGTGGGTTTCATGATTTATGCTTTGGACGCATCCTTGAAGTCGTGTGTGGAGCTTAGTGACATCCCCGTTGCTCGTGATTTCCCTGATGTGTTTCCTGAGGAGATTCCTAGTTTTTCTCTGAGGAGAGAGATAGAATTTATTATTGATTTGGTACCTGGTACAGCGCCTATCTCACGAACCCCATATCGATTAGCACCAACCGAGTTGAGAGAGCTGAAGGTACAGCTTAATGATTGTGGAGAAAGGCTTTATTCGGCCAAGCATGTCACCGTGGGGAGCTCATATTGTTAGAGTAGATGCCCAACTAGCCAACTTGTGGCGTGTGGGTTTTATAGACTCTTGTGTATAACGATCTTTATTTATGAAATACGCATTTCTTATATGGCATTCTTTATTTTCATTATGATTATAATGTTAATAATTGTGTTGGATAAAGACCTAGAATGCATCATAGTGTATGTTGTTGGCGAACAATGGCGGATCCGGATCCCGTTTCCCTGGGGCGCAGCGGAATTTTAAAATTTGCCCCGGGATACGTTCAATACATCAAACAATGACGATAAACATTCATAGGGCGTTTATCGATTATTACCTTGCTGGCGTCTAGGCGCCTGGCTCCGACCAGTTTCACGAGGAAACCGGCACTTCAAACGGTAGGCGGCGGTAGATCGTCAATCAGGTCCACGACCGGAATCAAGACACCTTCGTCAGCCTGCACTAGAAGGACTGACGAATTCAGCACGGACGGAAACTCCTCAGCGCGGTGGCCGGAACAAGTCCGGCGAAGGGGCGGCGGCACGTGGATGTGCCGGCCTGGCTCCGACCAGTTTCACGAGGAAACCGGCACTTCAAACGGTAGGCGGCGGTAGATCGTCAATCAGGTCCACGACCGGAATCAAGACACCTTCGTCAGCCTGCACTAGAAGGACTGACGAATTCAGCACGGACGG
>KQ992507.1:3760-26579 GCA_001598015.1 Dorcoceras hygrometricum | reverse complement strand
AGGATATTCTTAAGTACTTACGAAGGACTAAGAATATGTTCATGATCTACGGGGGTGGTGAACTGAAACTGGAAGGCTACACTGATTCTAGCTTCCAGTGTGACGTGGATGATTCGAAATCAACCTCTGGATTTGTATTAATGCTCAATGGTGGTGCTGTCTCTTGGAAGAGTTCCAAGAAAGACACCATCGCGGATGCAACCACTGAGGCTGAGTACATCGCAGCATCAGCTGCTGTAAAGGAGGCCGTTTGGATAAGGAATTTCGTCCAAGAGTTGGGCGTCATTCCTAATGGAGTTGGTCCAGTCCCGGTATACTGCGACAACACGGGTGCCGTTGCACAAGCAAAGGAGCCTAGGTCTCACCAAAGATCCAAACATATACTGAG
Source organism: Dorcoceras hygrometricum (assembly GCA_001598015.1). Classification (NCBI taxonomy): domain Eukaryota; kingdom Viridiplantae; phylum Streptophyta; class Magnoliopsida; order Lamiales; family Gesneriaceae; genus Dorcoceras; species Dorcoceras hygrometricum. The sequence continues at coordinate 26,191 of KQ992507.1, read as the reverse complement.
GAAATACCACATAATCCGGGATATTGTGGCTAGAGGTGACATAGCAGTTGAGAGAGTTGCCTCTGCAGACAACGTTGCTGATCCACTTACGAAGCCCTTGCCTGGACCGTTGTTTGAAAAACATCGCGAAACAATGGGACTGCGTCTGATGAGTAGTTGGCTTTAGGGCAAGTGGGAGATTGTTAGAGTAGATGCCCAACTAGCCAACTTGTGGCTTGTGGGTTTATAGACTCTTGTGTATGACAATCTTTATATATGATATTCGCATTTATTTATATGGCGTTCTTTACTTTCATTGTGTTGTATGATGATTAACAATTGTGTTGAGTAAAGACCTAGAATACACTAAAGTGTATGTTAGATGTGATAGTGGGTATGACGGCTATCATGAAACACATCTAATAGTCACTGTATATTCTGAACATGTTCCTAGTCGATTGGGCCGTCAAAATGAGGATAAGGCCGCCCGAGCTAGAGACTAGTATCTGCGATGCGAAGTATCATGTTTCATTGGTAGGGAACATTGTGATGTTCTGAGCAAGCAGATAGATAGTGACCTGGTGATCTATCGAACAACCCTCGTTCGGACTTTCCAAGTGGTTACCATTTGTCGAGTGAATAAGTCCGAGGTCTTGGTTGTACTGATTAGTCCCATGACTCAAAACTTCATTGAGACTCTACATGATAGGCGTCTCACTTTGACCCATTTGCCGACTCACTTGGGGTCATCAGGCGGCGGGATTGGGTGAGACCCCGATGCATGTAGGATTCGATGCATCGCTGTACTGATTAGTCCCATGACTCAAAACTTCATTGAGACTCTACATGATAGGCGTCTCACTTTGACCCATTTGCCGACTCACTTGGGGTCATCAGGCGGCGGGATTGGGTGAGACCCCGATGCATGTAGGATTCGATGCATCGTTGTCGAGGATTCACCGCTCGCAGACATGCGTGGATATCCTATGCTATCTGAGGGGATAATAGTGTATGAATCTCTGGCCAGAGTACTAGAAGTGTTTTAGGTAAATGTGTTTACCTAGTTGCACTCGCGATGTCACTATTCGATCTCCAAGATGTACGCATAGCTATCGGATCTTTAGCGACTCTCGATTTACCAATGGTCGTTGATCTGATCGGGATATATGGATTGAAAGGACCGTACTGTACGCTAACCATGACCAACTGGTTCTTGCAGGCACTATCAGTGATACCTAGGGGATCATGGGGCGATGTTGCTAGATGCTCTTACCATGATCCGATGGGAAAGTCCGGAATTGTGATTCCGGAGCCACAATGGTTGTGGGCCCACGGCTAGCTGTATCCCTGAACCATTGAGGGTCACACAAGCACTGGATTCGAGATTCCCGCATGGATACTCAGCTCAATGTGTTGAGCATGAGAAGAGGATTTTGGGAGTGCGACTTCCTAAAAGTCAACAGGGGTCAAATCGTGATTTCCCGATGTTGAGGGGCAAAACGGTCATTTTGCACTGGGGTTCTGAAAAATGGTTTTTCAGATCATAGTGTTCATTTTCGGAAACTGAGTCGATCGGTCCGATCTGATCGGTGATCGGAGTTACGATGAAGTCACGGTGATAGGGATGAACCGAATGTTCCTCCGTTGGGCCCGGGCCCGTTGGGCCGGTCCAATCCTATTACTTGTCTATTTAAAATAGACTTGATTAGACTTAATCATACACTTGATACACAACACTAAACCCTAAACCTAGACTAGGCCGCCGACCCTCCTCTCTTCTCAAAATCCGCGCCGCCGCCGCCGCCTCTTCGTCGGAATTTGTTCCGGCCAATCTTGACGAGGAGAATCCGTCCGTGCCGATCTCGTCAGGCCTTCTAGTGCGGGCTGATGAAGGAGTCTCGTATCCGGTCGTGGACCTGATTTACGTAGTCTACCGTAATCTACCGTGAAGTGCCGGTTTCCTCGAGAAACTGGTCGGAGCCAGGCACGAGTTGCCAGCAAGGTATTCCATTAAACGCCCTATGAATGTCATAGATTTGTGTTTGTTTTATTGTATTGATCGTCTCCCAGCCATTGTTTTGTTCTTCCGCTGCCTCACCGGGAGGCGTGATCCAGATCCGCCGCGGCTACCCAACAGTTGCTCAGCAGCAGAGTGTGCCTTTGCGTCGTCGAGCTAGACAGGCAGAGGTTGAGGTGGAAGATATGACTAGGAAGATTGGCGAGATGGAACTAGTGTTGGCTAGGTTTCAGCGGAAGAATCCCCCTAGTTTACTGGCGCTGAGGGTGGTTTGATGGAACCTATGGAGGAGTTGTTTGACACGGTGGAGTATTCTCAGGATAGGAGACTGAAGTTAGTTGTTTTGCAGTTGAGGGATAATGCTCAACGCTGGTGGAAGGGTACTTCCCGAGTCATGAGAGAGAGTGGAGCTTTGATTCTTGGGAGATATTTTGTGCAGATTTTCATCAGGAGTATACCCCTGAGTCGTACTACAATAACCATGAGATGGAGTTTGATAATCTGAAGCAAGGGGACATGAGGGTGGCCGAGTACGCTAGACAGTTTTCCTCACTTCTGTCGTATGTTACCCACGTTTCTAACCAGGAGAGGACGAAGAGGAACAAGTTTTTGAGAGGATTGAGGCCCGATTTGTTCTGTATGGTGCTAGTTGGTTCTCCTGCGACTTACACTGAGGCAGTGGATAGGGCGGTGGACATTTAGGAGAGTCTTTTGGAAGCACAGCATCGGGTTCAGCCGATAGCTGGACGCAGTTTCCAACCCATTCCAGAAGGGACACATTCATTTCAGCCTCCTAAAACTTTGCAGCAATCAAATCGCCAGAGGTTCAAACCTCGAGGAAAGCAGTTTAAGAGACGTTCGAATTCAAGTTCTTCTTGTTCTATTAGTTCTGGTGGTAGTGGCTCTGGAGGAGTGTCGTGTGGTCAGTGTGGAGGTAGGCATATGACTTCTCAATGTCGTGGAGTTCAGGGTCTTTGTCATACGTGTGGGCAGCCTGGACATTTCTTAGAGTTTTTCCTTTGATGGGGGGACAGCCCTCAACTCAGTCGCAACAAGGTTCAGCTGGTGGTTCTTCGCAGACCGCAACCTTTTGTTCAGTCCCAACGATCATGATTCCAACCACGAGAACCATCTAGGTTCGGAGGATCTTCTAGACCTCAGTTTTGGGACTGCATCAAACTCGAGTGAATGCCTTGACGAGAGATCAAGCTGACGATATGCCTGGGGGAGTAATTGCAGGTACTTGCACTATCTTTTACTTTCTTGCACGAGTTTTGTTTGATACTGGAGCATCACACTCTTTTATATCTGATTTTTTTTGTGTATGAGTGTGGGTTGAGCTCTACCCCACTGTGTGAATTCGTATCTGTTTCTACTCCTGCTGGTGGGTGGTTGTTGTCCCGTGAGGAGGTTGTGGATTATGAGATTCGATTTGATCAAATGTGCTGGTGACGAATTTGATTTCTCTGGAGATTAGATACTTTGATTGTCTCTTGGATATGGACGTGTTGTCCAGTTATAGAGCGAATGTTGATTGTTTTCATGGTGAAGTGAGGTTTAGACCTCAATTTGGAGAAAAATGGGATTTTTATGGTGTGGATTCGCGATCTAAGATTCCATTATTGTCTCCCATGGAGATGTTTAGTCTGTTGTCGTTAGAGAACTCTGGGTTTATGATTATGCCATGGATGTCTCCCATAAATCGCGGATAGAGTTGAGTGATATCCCGATTGCTCGAATTTCCCAGAAGTTTTTCCGGATGAGATTCCTGGATTACCTCCGAGACGAGAGATTGATTTCAGTATTGAGTTGGTGCCAGAGATCGCCTCGATTTCGAGAGAACCATACCGACTGGCGCCAGCGGAGTTGAATAAACTTAAGGACCAGTTACGTGACCTTCTAGAGAAGGGATTTATTAGGCCGAGTATGTCGCCTTGGGGAGATCCGATTCTCTTCATGAAGAAGAAAGATGGATCTATGAGGATATGTGTTGACTTTTGACAGCTGAATAAAGCAACTATCAAGAACAAGTACCCGTTGCCGAGAATCGATGATCTGTTCGATCAGCTGCAGGAATCGGCCATATACTCCAAGATTGATCTGCGATCTGGTTATCATCATTTGTGGATTAGAGATGCTGATGTGGTGAAAACGGCGTTCCGGACTAGATACGGGCATTATGAGTTTCTTGTGATGCCGTTTGGATTGACGAATGCCCCTGATGTCTTCATGGATCTGATGAATTGCGTATTTAGCGAGTATATCAATCGTTTCGTGATTGTTTTCATAGATGACATCCTGGTACACTCGAGGAGCTATAGAGAGCATAAGGAGCACTTGAGGTTGGTGTTGCAGAAACTGAGAGATTCGTAGTTGTATGCGAAGTTCAGTAAGTGTGAATTTTGGTTGGCTAAGGTAATCTTTTTGGGTCATGTCATATCTTCACAAGGTATTTCGGTGGATCCGAGTAAGGTCAAAGCAGTTCTTAACTGGGAGCAACCTAGGAATGTTTCGGCGATCCGTAGTTTCTTTGGTTTGGCTGGCTATTACAGACGTTTCATCGAGGGTTTCTCTTCAATTGCCAGGCCGATGACGCGGTTGACCCAGAAGGATAGAAGATTTCTATGGACAGACGAGTGTGAGTCGAGTTTCCAATTGCTCAAGGAGAAGTTGACTACTGCCCTATGTTTAACTTCGGATTCTGGAGGTTTTGTGGTTTGTTCCGATGCATCTATGAGTGGTTTGGGCTGTGTATTGATGCAAATCAGGCGAGTGGTAGCTTATTCATCTCGACAGTTGAAACCCCATGAGATGAGATACCCAGTTCACGATTTAGAGTTGGCTGCCATTGTTTTTTCCCTGAATATTTGGCATCATTACCTGTATGGTAAGCAATTTATGGCGTACGCAGACCACAAGAGTTTGAAGTATATCTTCACTCCGTCAGATCTGAACATGAGGCAGCGTCGTTGGATGGAGTTTCTCAAGGATTTTGACTGTGAGATTCAATATCAGTCTGGGCGAATGAATTTAGTGGATGCTTTGAGTAGGAAAGCCCAGCCTGCGATGTTAACATCTTTGAGTATTTCAAAAGTCCACGAGCATTTGGGTACTTATGGAAGGTGTTTTCAGCCAGATGATTAGTACTTCGTAGTTTCTTCCCTTCAGGTTGAACCATAGATTGTGGCAGACATTAGAGCAGCACAGAGAACTGACCCGTATATCCATGAGTTGAAGATAAAAGCCCAGAATGGTCAGTTGCGAGAATTTACTGTTGCTTCTGATGGATGCCTGAGATTTCGTGGAAGATTGGTATTTCCAAACCTGATCGATCTGAGAGAAACCATTATGAACGAGGCCCATTGCAGCTGTTATAGTGTGCATCGGGGTGAGAAGAAGGTGTATCACGCCTTGAAGTCACACTATTGGTGGGAGGTATGAGGAATGACATTCCTGGATTTATAGCCCGATGTTTGAACTGCCAACAGGTCAAGGCTGATAGGATGAGACCTGGTGGATTGCTACAGAGTTTGGAAGTACCTCAATGGAATTGGGAGCATGTTTCCATGGATTTTTTGACTCATTTACCTCGTTCGATTAGGGGATGTGATGCAATTTGGGTAGGGATTGAGAGGCTCTCGAAGTCAGCCCACTTCATATCCTATGATGTGATATGTTCCATGAAAAATATGGCAAGACTGTACGTTGATCATGTGGTTAGATTGCATGGAGTGCGGGTTTCGATAGTGTCTGATAGAGATCCAAGATTCACTTCCCGATTTTGGAAAAGCTTGCAAGCAGCGATGGGTTCGAGTTGGCTATGAGTACAGCTTATCATCCTCAGACAGATGGCCAATCCGAGAGAACTATTCAGATTTTGGAGGACATGCTGCGAGCAATTGTGATGGATTTCAGTGGTGGCTGGCAGGATTCCTTATCCCTGGTAGAATTTTCATACAATAATAGCTACCAAGTGACTATCGGGATGGCACCATTCTAGACTATGTACGGTCGAAAGTGTAGATCACCGATTTGTTGGGAAGAAGTTGGTGGAAGACAACTGTCTACCCTTGAGTTTGTGCAGCATATGAAGGATCAGATTGAGATGATTCGAAGCAGAATGAAGGCTGAACAAGATCGTCAAGCTAGTATGCTAACATGAGCCATAGGCCTTTGGATTTTTAGGTTGGTGATCGAGTGTTTCTGAAATTTTCTCCTTTCAAGAGCGTGATGAGATTCAGGATTAAGGGTAAGTTAGCTCCTAGGTTCGTTGGTCCGTTTGAGGTTATTGAGAGGATTGGATTCTTGGCGTATCGATTGCAACTGCCTGCTGAGTTAGCAGCGATACATGATGTGTTTCATGTATCAATGAGGAAATATGAGCCAGATCCATCCCATGTGCTAAGGACTAATGAAGTTGAGCTGGATCCGACCCTGAGTTATGTTGAATATCCAGTGCAGATTCTGGATAGGAAAGAGAAACAATTGACAAACAAAACTATTCCGTTGGTGATGGTCCAATGGAGCAAGCATGGCAGAGAATAAGCTACCTAGGAAGTTGAAGAAAATATGAGACAGGAGTGGCCTCATCTATTTGAGCATACGCAATATTGATTCAGGTGATCTTCTAGCTTGCTGATTTGTGTTTTGAGTTGCTTTTGTACCTTGGTGAGTGACATTGATAAGCATTGAGACATGCTGGACTATTACGTATTTTAGTTTTGGTAATTTTATGGTATTGTTCTGTTATGATCTGCAGTTATGGTTTGATTTCGAGGATGAAATCCTTTTCTAGTTGGGGAGAATGTGAGGACTAGAAATTGTTAGATGGTGATTAATCAGTTAATCAGATCAGGATGAGGATTAACCAAGGGAGACATGAACTGTCGGGTATCAGCTTAGGAGGATTGGTCTAAGCTGTTGATGATATTTGGGTTGGACATTGAGCGGATCAGGCTGATCTGAACTGGGATGGAACAGCTCTGAGCTGTTGGAGTATTGACGGTATAGTAAACAGCTGAGAGGTGCGCGAGCTGTTGGTACTGTGTGGACCGGCCTTGAATGCACTATAATGTATGTTAGATGTGATAGTGGATTTGATTGCTATCATGAAATACATCTAATAGTCACTGTGTATTCTAAACATGTTCCTAGTCGATTGGACCATCCAAAAGAGGATAAGGACCGCCCGAGCTTGAGACTAGCATCTACGATGCGAAGTACCACGTTTCATTGGTAGGGAATATAGTGATGTTATGAGCATGCAGATGGATAGTGAACTGGTGATCTATCGAACTACCCTCGTTCGGATTTTCCAAGTGGTTACCATTTGTCGAGTGGATTAAGTCTGAGGTCTTGGTTGTACAGATTAGTCCTTTTACTCGAAATGTCATTGAGACTCTACATGATAGGTGCCTCACTTTGACCCGTTTACCGACTCAATTGGGGTCATCAGGTGGCGGGGTTGGGTGAGGTCCCGATGCATGTAAGATTCGATGCTTCGTTGTCGAGGATTCACCGCTCGCCCTTGTGCGTAGATATCCTACGCTATCTGAGGAGATAATAGTGTGATAAATCTCTGGCCAGAGTACAAGATATGTTTTAGGTAAATGGGTTTACCTAGTAACACATGCGATGTTACTATTTTATCTCCAAGATGTATGCATGGTTATTGGATCTCTATGGTTACCATTTGTCGAGTGGATTAAGTCTGAGGTCTTGGTTGTACAGATTAGTCCTTTTACTCGAAATGTCATTGAGACTCTACATGATAGGTGCCTCACTTTGACCCGTTTACCGACTCAATTGGGGTCATCAGGTGGCGGGGTTGGGTGAGGTCCCGATGCATGTAAGATTCGATGCTTCGTTGTCGAGGATTCACCGCTCGCCCTTGTGCGTAGATATCCTACGCTATCTGAGGAGATAATAGTGTGATAAATCTCTGGCCAGAGTACAAGATATGTTTTAGGTAAATGGGTTTACCTAGTAACACATGCGATGTTACTATTTTATCTCCAAGATGTATGCATGGTTATTGGATCTCTAGCAACTCTCGATTTACAAATGGTCGTTGATCTGATCGGGATATCTGAGTTGAAAGGACCGTACTATACACTGACCATGACCGACTGGTTCTTGCAGGCACTATCAGTGATACCTAGGGGATCATGGGACGATGCTGCTAGACGTTTTACCATGATTCGATGGGTAAGTTCGAAAATGTGTTTTAGGAGTCACAAATGTTGTGAGCCCACGGCTAGTTGTATCCCTGAACCATTGAGGGTCACACAAGTACTGGTTTCCCAATTCCCATACGGATATGGTACTCAAAGTGTTGAGTATAGTAGGAGGATGGTTGGGAGTATGACTTCCTAAAAGTAGCTAAGGGATTAGGACTTCCATATTTAGCTAATAAGAATAAACCTGTCGTATATAGATTTAGTGGTCCGAAAATTTGATTTGCATCATAATGAGCAGTGTTGGTCCGAGAATAGGATCAAAAAGAAAGATCAGCAGGCGCTGTTTTGACAACCATTAAAAATTTTGCGCCCTGCTAATACTTGAGCTGCAATAGCTCGTTGTTCTTGAACATATAAAATCACAAGAGCACCGGAGACAGATCTGGTATGATTTAAAAATCATGCGGAAAATACCAGAACTGAATCCTATATTTTAAAACAACTCAAACAGATTTATGTACAACATAAATCTGTTCAAGACTCGTGCTTGTGTGCTGCTGAAATGAGATGCTAAGCTGAATACAAGCAAGTGCTGATTTGTGCGTGCGTGCTATATGTAAACGTGCAATGCGTGCTAAGTAAAATAGACTGCTGAATGAATAACAGAGCACGATACAAAGCATATTTGTTTCTGGAAGTTTGGATATCAACATCCTACATCTCCCCTTCTTCCACCTCGGAAGGATCCACTACTTCTCAAATGCACAACAGCCGCAACTGTGTGACTAACTACATACACAAGAGTTTTACGTCTTCATGCTTGGACGGGATCTGTGAACATATTTCGAGATTCATTCACACATAGATGTGAATGAATCCGGGTGTGTGAGATTGATACAATGAACGCTCAACTCTCTGGTTTTTCTCACACACTAGGGAATTGCTCTAATACAAGCTAATCTAGATTCAACAGTCGACACAATAAGCTCCACTCAAGAATGATTGTCGACTGTTTCATCTTCTTCTTCTTTTCCCTATGTTGGTGCACTGTATGAACAATGTAATTCTATCACAGTATGTAGTAGCACCAACTTAACACTCGCAGGCCACTTCTTCAATGGGCGTCGCCTCCAATATATAGCCTCTGTAAAATTCTTCCCGTTGGAAAGCTTCCAAAACTCTTCAGCGCTCCAGATGGCTATCTTGTCTTCTTTCCATTTTGGTGCAACGCTCCTCTGTAAAGTACCGACACAAGAACAGTACTTGCGTCCTTTTCTTTTGCAGGCTTCTGTCGCTTTCGCCATTTGAATTGAGCTCAGCAGTTGACATCCAACTTTGATAATTCGTCAACTGCTTCGCTGCTGATTTAACACAACGACTGCTGCGCTTTGCTTCTTCCTCAATTCTTTGCGCCTGGGAACCAAGTCGACTGAATATGCAAAGCTTGCGACTGGTTAATTAGCAACAGCTTGATTCAAATAAGCTCTCGACTGGATGCTGCTGTTGCTTGCGTCTGGATCTCTTATCTTGCGACTGGATGTCTTTGCGTTGCGACTGGACGCTGTAGCTTCGACTGCTGAAACAACGCAAAATCTTCCTGCTGAATCTTTAGCGCAAGAGCAAAACGCTGTCGTATCAACTTATGTAAACGACATCGTTTTGCCATCTTCAAATAGCATCTGCTGATGAACAGTAGCTTGCGACTGGATACTCCTCTACGACGTCGCTTCCTCTTGCGTCTGGATGCAAGCTACCTGCTGATTCTTGCGACTGGATGACGTCACTGATGACGTCATCAACATTAATCCATCTGCTGAATCTCAACACGACGTCGCTTCTCCTCTCGCGCTTCTCTTCATCTGCTGAAAGTCATCTGCTGATTGTGATGACATCAAGGCTGATGTCATCACAGCTCATTCCAAATCTAGCGCCTCTTCTCATCTGCTGAATCTTCAACTGTAGCTTCCTGCTGAACTTCTTCGTTCCAGCTCCATCTACGCTTCTTCTTCTTCTTGAATAGCGACTGTCGATAGATTCATCAACAGTACTTATAAACGAAATTTCTTCTTCGATAGCTCTCTTCAGCAACGCTCCTCAATTCTTGTTCCAGCTGGTTCATCTTTGCTTTTAAGCACTAGCAGCTGGTTGACATCGATTCAGCTGGTTCATCATGCTCCAGCTAATCTTCTTGGCCTCCGCCTGATTACAAACAACTGAATCAACTCTGGACGTCTCCATTGCTAATTCAACTGCTCATTCCATGAACACTCAACCATCTGCTGATAGATAATATCGTGAACCAACTGCTGGACAGATATAGTTGCTGCTGATCGTCTTCTTCGTTAGCTAGAATCTGTACACTCAATTAGAATTGTTAGAGTTACAATAACAGGTTTTGTGTAATTCAAAACTTAATTAGGATCTGTCAAAACAGATCCAACAAGCAGTTTTGTAAACTGAGCACATCGGTGATATCTGATCATCGATCGGGATTATGATGAGACCAAAATCGAGGGAGTCGAACCGAATGTTCACAGTTCGACTAGAACCTAATGTTCACTATTTGAGTTGAACCGAATGTTCACTGTTTTGTTCAAATCAAACTCTATTCCCAATATATAAATATGGCAATGAGGAGACACTTTCAATAGTGAGAAAGAAAAACACCAAAATCTATTCAGCAAACTCGTCCCCTCTCTCTTCTTCCCTCGCCGTCGCCGCCACCGTCGCCGCCCGTCGGAATTTGTTCTGACCATCTCCGCGAGGAGATTCCATCCATGAAATTTTCGTCGGCTTTCTAGTGCAAACCGGCGAATGAGTTGAGATTCTGGTCGTGGACCGGATTAGACGTCCATCCAACCGTTCAACCGTTGAAGTGCCAATTACCTCGTGGAATTGGTCGGAGCCAGGCGCCTAGACGCCATCAAGGTATCCTCTAAACATTCTATGAATGTTTTGATTATTATTTAGGTGTATTGTGTCAGGCCCGGTGCGCTAATACGTAGATTAATTACTAAATTAATCCAAATAATACGGAAGCATGAAATCAGGGCTTAAAAATTTTTCAAATTGGGCCTGATTCAAAATATCATATCAAAATACCACATAGTCAAAATAAGGAGTTTAACTCAAAACTCAACAACACAACAGGTAAAGAATAAGTAGTTAATCAACTACAGATCCCCAAACACTAATAAAGACACAGGACATCCCCTGGCTCGATAACTAATACACAGTTATAACTGGGACTCAAATCAAAATGGGGATCAACCAGCTGAAGGTCCACTCTGTCCAGCCTGGTTACCTGAAGAACCTACAAAGGCCAACCATGACCCAAGCAGCCCAAAAACAGGGAAAGGAAACGAGGTCAAACCTCAGTACGAAGAGCACTCATAAAACAGCAATTCATAAAACATGTAATATTCACATCATGATATTCATGAGGCTGTCAAGGAAAATAGGTCATCTAGGCCAACAACTCAGCGGGCAAATCTCACTTGAGCCTCAACACCACGCACAGAAAATCAGCCGGTGGAAATCATCGATCCGTGATCTTCAGGTGCGTAGACCATCACATCTCAGTGGTCTTCAGGTGCGACGACTCAGCCGGCCACCACCTCGATGATAGCATTGGACCTTTCAGGCGCGACAACTCAGCCGGCCGATCACAATGCTAGCTCTACTCAGGTCATCAATCAAACTTCAGGCTCAATATGTATACATGAATGCCAGGAATATAAATTCTCACATACATAAACCAACGTAAACAGAACAAGTAAATCATATAACAGCCAAGTCAATTTTGTTCACGTAAACACCCAGATCACATCATTCATATCATGCTGGAATATTCACATGCTTATTTCCAAAGCTATTTAAATAAGCTCACTTCGTACCTCTACCCAGCTACTACCTCAATCAGATCTCACCAGGGCACAGCAACAACAGCCTGCTCAAATCTGCTTCCTTACTGGCTCACGGTAAAGCTCAACAAAGCTGCCTGGAAGCTCAAATCCAGAAGCGCAATAGATCGGGATAACTATCGACCAGAAATTCGCGTAGATGCTCGATCCTGCAACAACTTCACGCTCCCTCAACAAGCCGATCCAAAGCTCCAAACTGGTACCAATCGAAATCTCTAAGAGATGCGAACCCAGTGCCACCAGCCTTGCTCCAAACGGCGGCATAAATCGATGGCAATCTCAAGAAATAGGGTTCGAATGAACAGTACTAATCGAGGGTTCTCGGGGAAGAAAATAAGAAAAATATCGGATTCGAAAATCGACTAAGTGTTGATCGAAACTTATATTTAAATCCCCAAGTCAAAGCTACAGTGAAAGTCAATCACCGACAATTTCAGATTTTAGCGCTATTCAGATCTCAGCGCTAACTCAAATCAGGCTCCGCTATCTCAGATCTGACTTCTCTACACTAAACACGCGCTACTAATCAAAACGGCGTCGCACAAGAGTCCCACTCGCTAACGCTAAACGACGTCGCGTTGACTCCAGATCTGAAATAGATCTCACGCACTCAGACCCGCTAACGCTCATCCTGATTTGACCAAATCTGAAATCCTCAAACCGCATCGGTCTACTCCAAACTCACGAACCGGACCGGTCCACATAGTACCGTTGACTAACACTTGACTTCTATTCACTAACCAAATCTGTTTCCTCTCGCATCACCAGATCTGACTAGTACCCGAAACGACATCGTATTACTAATATTCAACCTGCGTATACCCGAGTAATCCAAAACGGCATCGTTTCGCTTCCCGCTCACGACAGCTCACTCGTACACGCGAGGAACAGATCTGGAAACCCAGATCTTATTCAAATCTGATCCGTTCTATACCAAATCTGAAAATCACCAACAGAAAAACCAAACCCTTCAAATCTAAAAACCCGATGGTTAACTTCTCTATTAGCTAATCCTCGTCCAGATCTGATTAACTAATAAATTGCCAAATTAAAAATTTCTAGTCCTCACACTCTCCCCCACTAGAAATGGGTTTTGTCCTCGAAATCAACTTACAGCAACAAATCAGAATCAATAAAAACACCAAAACTAACACCAACAATCTGCCCAGCATAACTCAATGCTTAACAAAACCACAAATAATGGGCACAAATCAATTCAAAACACGAGATCAACAAGCCAGAAGTTACCTGGAATGCTACGTTCAACGCTCAAACAAATGAGGCCACTCCTGTCTCATCTTTTCTTCCATTTCCCAGGTAGCTTCTTCTCTACCATGCTTGCTCCATTGGACCATCACCAACGGTATAATCTTATTCCTCAGTTGCTTCTCCTTTCTATCCAAAATCTGCACTGGATATTCAACATAGCTCAATGTAGAATCCAGCTCTACTTCATCAGTCCTCAGCACATGGGACGGATCGGCTCATATTTCCTCAACATTGACACATGAAACACATCATTCATCACTGCTAACTCATTAGACAGCTGCAATCAATAAGCCAATTGTTCGATCCTCTCAATAATATTAAAGGGACCAACGAATTTAGGAGCCAATTTACCCTTAAATCTGAATCTCATCACGCTCTTGAAAGGAGAAACTTTGAGATACACTCGATCGCCAACCTCAAACTCCAATGGTCTGCGTCTTTTAATAGCATAGCTGGCATGTCGATCTTGAGCAGCTTTCATTCTACTCCGAATCAGCTCAACCTAGTCTTTCATATGTTGTACAAATTCAGGAGTAGACAGTTGTTTCTCACCAATCTCTTCCCAACAGATTGGAGATCAAAACTTTCGATCATACAAAGCTTCGAATGTAGCCATCTCGATTGTCCCCTGGTGTCCGTTGTTATAAGAAAATTCAGCCAAGGATAAAGAATCCTGTCAGCCATCGCTGAAATCCAACACCACAGCTCGCAGCATATCTTCTAAAATCTGAATGGTCCTCTCGGATTGCATCTGTCTTAGGGTGATAATCTGTACTCATATCCAATCTTGAGCCCATCGCTACTTGCAAACTCTTCCAGAATCGAGAAGTAACAACTTCGCCATCTTCTTCATCGAACACCTGACATCATAGGGAATGAAATGGGCTGACTTCGAAAGCCTGTCAACAACAAGCCAAATCGCATCACATCCCCTATTCGATCGAGGTAAATGAGTCACAAAATCCATGGCGATGTGCTCCCAATTCCATTGAGGCACTTCTAAACTCTGTAGCAATCCACCAGGTCTCTTCCTCTCAGCCTTGACCTATTGGCAATTCAAACATCATGCTACAAATCCGGAAATATCATTCCTCATGTCTTCCCACAGTAGTGCGACTTCAAGGCATGGTACATTTTCTTCTCACTGGAATTCACTCTATATCAACTACAATGGGCTTCATTCAATATAGTCTCTTTCAAATCAATCAGGTTCGGAACCACCAATCCACGGAATCTCAGACATCCATCAGAAGAAACAGAAAAGTCTTCTGACTGACCATTTTGGGCTTTAAACTTCAACTCATGAATATACAGGTCAGTTCTCTGCGCTGCTCTAATGTCTGCAACAATCTGTGGTTCTACCTGAATAGAAGAAACTATGAAATACGGATCAATTGGCTGAAAATGCCATCCAGAAGTCCCCAAATCCTCATGGACTTTGGATATACTCATCGACGTCAACATCGCAGGTTGCGCTTCCTACTCAAATCATCGGCCACTAAGTTCATTCGCCCAGGCTGATACTGAATCTCACAGTAAAAATCTTTGAGCAACTCCATCCAACGATTTTGCCTCATATTCAAATTAGACTGTGTGAAGATATACTTCAAACTCTTGTGATCCGTGTACACCACAAATTGCTCACCACACAAATAGTGACGCCAAACCGTCAAGGCAAAAATAATCGCAGCCAACTCTAGATCATGAACGTGGTATCTCGTCTCATGGGGTTTCAACTATCGAGACGCATAGGCTATCGCACGCCCGTTCTGCATCAACACGCATCACAAACCACTCAGAGAATCATCAGAGCACACTACAAAACCTCCAGAGCCCGACGGTATTTCTAACACAGGAGCAGTAGTCAACTTCTCTTTGAGCAACTGGAAACTTGACTCACACTCATCAGTACAAACAAATTTCCTATCTTTCTGGGTCAACTGAGTCATCGGCCTGGCTATCTAAGAGAACTTCTCAATGAAACGTCTATAATAGCCAGCCAATCCTAAGAAACTACGGATCTCAAAAACATTCCTAGGTCGTTCCTAGTTAAGAACTGCTTTGACCTTACTCGGATCCATAGAAATACCTTGCGGTGAAATAACATGACCCAAACAGACCACCATATCCAACCAAAATTCACACTTGCTGAACTTCGCATACAACTGTGAGCCTCTCAATTTCTGCAACACCAATATCAAGTGCTCTTTATGCTCTCTGTAGCTCCTCGAATACACCAGGATGTTATGAAGACAATCACAAAGCGATCGATATACTCACTAAAGACGCGATTCATCAAATCCATGAAGACAGTAGGAGCATTCGTCAATCCAAACGGCATCACAAGAAACTCATAATGCCCGTATCTCGTCCTAAAAGCCGTCTTCACGACATCAGCTTCTCTAATCCGCAACTGATGATAACCAGATCGTAGATCAATCTTGGAGTATACTTTCGATCCCTGCAACTGATCAAACAGGCCATCGATTCTCGGCAAAGGGTACTTATTCTTCACTGTCGCTTTATTCAACTGCCAAAAATCTACGCACATCCTCATAGATCCATCCTTCTTCTTTAGAAAAAGAATCGGAGCTCACCAAGGCAACAAACTCGGTCTAATGAAGCCTTTCTCCAAAAGATCACGCAACTGCTCCTTAAGTTCCTTCAACTCAGCTGGCGCCAATCGATACGGAGATCTAGAAATCAGGGCTGTCCCTGGCACCAACTCTATGCTGAAGTCAATCTCTCTTATCGGAGGGAATCTAGGAATTTCATCCAGAAACACATCTGGAAACTCACGAGCAATATGGACATCACTCAACCCTACTCTCGATTCATGGGAAACTGCCAAGGCATAGATCATAAACCCTGAATTCTCTAGCGACAACAAACCAAGCATCTCCATGGCAGACACTAATGGAATCTTAGGTCACAAATCAGCACCATAGAAATCCCATTTCTCACCAAATCGAGGCCTAAATCTCACCACGCCATTGAAACAATCGACAGTTGCTGTATATTCCGACAACACATCCATACCCAAGATGCAGTCCAAATCTCTAATCTCCAGAGAACTCAAATTTCGTCACCAACACATTCTCATCAAACCTAATCACACAATCCAACACCACCTCACAGGACAACAGACTCACGCCCAAGGCATAGATCATAAACCCTGAATTCTCTAGCGACAACAAACCAAGCATCTCCATGGCAGACACTAATGGAATCTTAGGTCACAAATCAGCACCATAGAAATCCCATTTCTCACCAAATCGAGGCCTAAATCTCACCACGCCATTGAAACAATCGACAGTTGCTGTATATTCCGACAACACATCCATACCCAAGATGCAGTCCAAATCTCTAATCTCCAGAGAACTCAAATTTCGTCACCAACACATTCTCATCAAACCTAATCACACAATCCAACACCACCTCACAGGACAACAGACTCACGCCAGCAGGAGTAGATACGGAGACAACATCACACAGTGGGGTAGAACTCAACTCACACTCATACACAAACAAATCAGAAATAAAGGAGTGTGATGCTCCCATATCAAACAAAACTCGTGCAGGAAAATCAAAGATAAATCAAGTACCTACAATCACTCCCCCAGGTATCTCATCAGCTTTCTCTCTCATCAAATCATTAACCTGGGCCTGCTACGGTGCCGAAAACTGAGGTCTCGAAGGTCCTCCAAACCTAGACGGTTCACGTGGTTGGAAATCAGATGTTGGGACTGAACAAAAGGTTGCGGTCTCTGCGAGGAACCACCAGCTGAACCTTGTTGCGACTGACTCAAGGGTTGTCCACCCATCAAAGGACACACTCTAGCGAAATGTCCTGGTTGGCCACACTGATGGAAAAGACCTCGAACTCCACGGCACTGTGAAGTCATATGCTTACCTCCGCACTGACCACACGCTACTCCTCCTGAACCACTGCTACCAGAGCTAACGGAACCAGAGGAACTCGAATTCGATCGTCTCTTAAATCGCTTTCCTCGAGGCTTGAACCTTTGACGATTCGACTGCTGCGACGCCTGAGGATATTGGAAAGAAGGCATCACCTCTGGCATAGGTTGGAAACTACGTCCAGCTATCGGCTGAACCTGATTCTCCGCCTCCATCAAACTCTCCTCAATATCCACCGCTCTATCCACGGCCTCAGTATAAGTCGCAGGAGAACCAGCCAAAACCATACGGAACAAATCAGGCTTCAAACCTCTCATAAAATTGTTTCTATTCGTCCTCTCCTGGTTAGCAACATGGGGAACATACGACAGAAGCGACGAAAACCGCCTGGCATACTCGGCCACCTTCATGTCCCTTGCTTTAGATTGTCAAACTCTTGCTCGTGGTTGTTGTAGTAGGAATCAGGGGTATACTTCTGTCGAAACGCTGCACAGAAGCTCTCCCAAGTAATCATAGTCCCACTCTCTCTCAGCACTCGGGAAGTACCCTTCCACCAGCGTTGAGCATTCTCCCTCAACTGCAAAACCGCTAGCTTCAATCTCCTCTCCTGAGAATACTCTACAGCATCAAACAATTCCTCCATATGTTCCAACCAGCCTTCAGCCATCAGACCACCTTCAGCGCCAGTGAACATAGGGGGATTCGTCCGTTGGAACCTATCCAGAACTAGCTCCATCTCGCCAGTCTGTCTCGTCACATCCTCCACCTCTGTCTGTCTAGCCCAAAGACGCATGGGTATAACTCGGTTAACATCCCCATCGCTCTCAAGAGCCCTAGACTCCTCAACTCTACAGCATCAAACAATTCCTCCATATGTTCCAACCAGCCTTCAGCCATCAGACCACCTTCAGCGCCAGTGAACATAGGGGGATTCGTCCGTTGGAACCTATCCAGAACTAGCTCCATCTCGCCAGTCTGTCTCGTCACATCCTCCACCTCTGTCTGTCTAGCCCAAAGACGCATGGGTATAACTCGGTTAACATCCCCATCGCTCTCAAGAGCCCTAGACTCCTCAACGGTCCGCCTAGTGGTTCTAACTCTACCTCTCCTTGACGGAATCTATCAAAACTCAAAATAAGAACTCACAAGCAGATACAACAAAGAGGCAGGTATCATCACAGAAATAACATAAATCACAGAGTCAATCAGAAACAAAAACTCAAACTCTGTGCCTAGACTCAAGTGTGATGAAAAGAGAAACAAGTTTATCCCAGTTTAAGCTCTGATACCAAAATGTCAGGCCCGGCGCGCTAATACATAGATTAATTACTCAATTAATCCAACTAATACTGAAGCATGAAATCAGGGCTTAAAAATTTTTCAAATCGGGCCTGATCCAAAATATCATATCAAAATACCACATAGTCAAAATAAGAAGTTTAACTCAAAACTCAACAACACAACAGGTAAAAAATAAGTAGTCAATCAACTACAGATCCCCAAACACTAATAAAGACACAGGACATCCGCTGGCTCAATATCTCAATACACAGTTATAACTGGGACTCAAATCAAAATGGGGATCGACCAGCTGAAGCTCCACTCTGTCCAGCCTGGTTACCTGAAGAACCTGCAAAGGCCAACCATGACCCAAGCAGCCCAAAAACAGGGAAAGGAAACGAGGTCAAACCTCAGTATGAAGAGCACTCATAAAACAGCAATTCATAAAACATGCAATATTCACATCATGATATGCATGAGGCTGTCAAGGAAAATCGGTCATCTAGGCCAACAACTCAGCTAGCAAATTTCACTTGAGCCTCAACACCACGCACAACCAATCAGCCGGTGGAAATCATCGATCCGTGATCTTCAGGTCCGTCAACCATCACAGCTCAGTGGTCTTCAGGCGCGACGACTCATCCGGCCACCACCTCAATGATAGCATTGGACCTTTCAGGCGTGACAACTCAGCCGGCCAATCACAATTCTAGCTCGACTCAGGTCATCAATCAAACTTCAGGCTCAATATGTATGCATGAATGCCAGAAATATAAATTCTCACATACATAAACCAACGTAAACAGAACAAGTAAATCACATAACATCCAAGTCAAGTCTTCACGTAAACACCCAGATCACAGCATTCAGATCATGCTGGAATATTCACATGCTTATGTCCAAAGCTGTTTAAATAAGCTCAATTCGTACTTCTACCCAGCTACTACCTCAATCAGATCTCACCAGGGCATGGCAACAACAGCCTGCTCAAATCTACTTCCTTACTGGCTCATGGCAAAGCTCAACAAAAGCTACATGGAATCTCAAATCCAGAAGCTCAAACAGATCGGGAGAACTATCGACCAGAAATTCACGAATATGCTTGATCCTTCCACAACTTCGTGCTCCCTCAACAAGCCGATCCAAAGCTCCAAACTGGTAACAATCGAAATCTCTAAGAGATGCGAACCCAGATCCACCAGCCTTGCTCCAAACGACGGCGTAAATTGACGGCAATCTCAAGAAATAAGGTTCGAATGAACAGTACTAATCGAGGGTTCTCGGTGAAGAAAATAAGAAAAATATCGGGTTCGAAAATCGACTAAGTGTTGATCGAAACTTATATTTAAATCCCCAAGTCAAAGCTACAGTGAAAGTCAATCACCGACAATTTCAGATCTTAGCGCTATTCAGATCTCAGCGCTAACTCAAATCAGGCTCCGCTATCTCAGATCTGACTTCTCTACACTAAACACGCGCTACTAATCAAAACGGCGTCGCACAAGAGTCTCGCTCGCTAACTCTAAACGACGCCAAGTTGACTACAGATCTGAAATAGATCTCACTCACTCAGACCCTCTAACGCTCATCCAGATTTGACCAAATCTGAAATCCTCAAACCGCACTGATCTACTCCAAACTCACGAACCGGACCGGTCCACACAGTACCGTTGAGTCGTTGACTAACCCTTGACTTCTCTTCTAACCAAATCTGTTTCCTCTCGCATCACCAGATCTGACTAGTACCCGAAAGGACATTGTATTACTAATACTCAACCCACGTATACCCGGTAATCCAAAACGGCATAGTTTCGCTTCGCGCTCACGACAACTCACTCGTACATGGGAGGAACAGATCTGGACACCCAGATCTTACTAAAATCTGATCCGTTCTATACCAAATCTGAAAATCCGAAAATCACCAACAGAAAACCAAATCCTTCAAATCTGAAAACCCGATGGTTAACTTCTCTATTAGCTAATCCTTGCCCAGATCTGATTAACTAATAAATTACCAAATTAACAATTTCTAGTCCTCACATATTGACCGTTCCTGGACTCAAATTTTAAATTCTTCCGCTGCGCCCTAGGAGCGGGATCCGGATCCGCCACTGCGCCAACAACGTACTGTCCCCCAAACCCTTACTGTTCATCATACTCGATTTCTTCCGATTGCCGTAGATTTACACCGCCGTTTGGAGCAAGGCTGGTGGCGCCGAGTTCCTCTCTCCAAGACCATTCGTTTGGTACCACTTTGGAGACTTGGGTCGACTTGTCGAGTGGGTGAGATGTAGTTGAAGCGTTCGAACATTTTTGCAATTTCCGGCCGATAGTTCCTCCGTGCCGCTTGAGCTTTTGGGTAAGCGTTGGTTAGTGTTTTACGTTTTTATTAGAGCTGGTTATCGTGTTTGAGGGGTTGGTTTGAGCTGGGTGATTTGGTAGCTCCTAGCTCTATTCTGTTGAAGTTGTCCCTGAGCCCGGAAATCTTTCAATACATATAAATCAAATCATAAAACATACGTAGGATGTTTTATAGAGTGTCACCTTACTGGTGTCTAGGCTCCTGGCTCCAACCAAATTCACAGGGAATCTGGCTCTTCATGGTAGGTGGCGGTAGATCCTCCTAATCAGGTCCACGACCGGTAACACGACTTCTTCGTCAGCCTGAACTAGAAGGCCTGACGAATTTGGCACGAATGGAATCTCCTCGTCGTGGTGGTCGGAACAATTCCAACCACGAAGACGACGGCACACGGCGGCGGCGCAAGGGGGCGGCGGCTGATGGGTCGTGTGGGAGAGGGAGGGGCGGCGCTCAAGATGGAGGCTAGGGTTTGGTGTATGATGTTATGTTGTGTTGTGATCTAGCCCTAGACCACGTCTAGTATTTAAAACATACATGGGCTTGAACCGGCCCAATGGACTTGGGTCAAGCCCATGTCCATATGAACATTCGGTTCATTTAAATCACCGTGGCTTCATCATAATTCCGATCGACGATCTGATCGGATCGATCTACTCAGTTTCCAAAACTGAATATTATGATGTGAAAACAATTTTTCAGACCACCTAGTACAAAATTACAGTTTAGCCCCTCAACTTTGGGAAATCGCAATTTGACCCCTGTTAACTTTTAGGAAGTCGCACTCCCTAAAATACTCCTCCTGTGCTCAACACATTGAGCTCAGTTTCCGTACGGAAATCGTGATTCCAGTACTTGTGTGACCCTCAATGGTTCAGGGATACAGCTAGCAGTGGGCCCAAAACCATTGTGACTCCGAAATCAAAATTTCGGACTTGCCCATCGGATCATGGTAAAGCGCCTAGCAACATCACCCCATGATCCCCTAGGTATCACTGATAGTGCCTGCAAGAACCAGTCGGTCATGGTTAGCGTACAGTACGGTCCTTTCAACACATATATCCCGATCAGATCAACGACCATTGGTAAATCGAGAGTCGCTAAAGATCCGATAGCTATGCATACATCTTGGAGATCAAATAGTGACATCACGAGTGTTACTAGATAAACTCATTTACCTAAAACACATCCAGTACTCTGGCCAGAGATTTATCACACTATTATCTCCTCAGATAGCATAGGATATCCATGCATGAAAGCGAGCGGTGAATCCTCGACAACGAAGCATCGACTCCTACATGTATCGGGACCTCACCCAATCCCGCCACCTAATGACCCCAAGTGAGTCGGTAAACGGGTCAAAGTGAGGCTCTATCATGTAGAGTCTCAATGACGTTTCGAGTAGTGAGGACTAATCAGTACAACCACGACCTCGGACTTATCCACTCGACAAATGGTAACCATTTGGAAAGTTTGAACGAGGGTAGTTCGATAGATCACCAG